>KZ118964.1:26055-45446 GCA_002153405.1 Mycosphaerella populi pn0402 | reverse complement strand
GATAATATCGGCAAGAGCTCAGCTCTTGTCTGCGGCTACTGATGCTTTCTGGCTGGACTGATCAAAAGTCTGCATCGCCGGGAGTTCGATCTTTTGTACGTCTAGGGCCAGTTCGGGGAGGCGTGGTGGAGATGAGACTCTGGCTCGCACATTCCGGCCGTCGTCCTGGCTTTGTTTTCGGGCTCGCTTCCTCCATCTGCCGTACCGGACGAATTGGCCCACGAAACTGAATACGCCGCCGGAGGAAGAGTAGTCGTCGGTTTGGGTGGTTTGGAGGGAGAGGTCTGTTCGGCCTCGCTTATATTTTGATAGAGGGTTTGGGGAGGAAGCTGTGGTTGAGACGGTGGCTGTCTCTGGGATGCTGGGAGAGGCAGGGGCACCAGCGTTCGCTGAGGAGGAGATCGTTGACGGCATGTTTTCGTTAATGTTCAAGGAGCTAGGAAGCTCGATGTGTTGATGGAGCGATCAAACACAATATAAACAGAACCTGCTGGGTGTTTATTCAATAAACAAAACGCGAGCCCCTTGCAATATAGAGGAATAGAAGCGCCTTGGAGTTGAGAGACTGTGAGGAGGTGGCAGTGGCAACCGGGACGGCAGTCTGCAGATCTTCAAAGACTTACGGGTCTTGAATCTGCAAGGAGACAAAAACCTGGCAAATGCAAGTGGCTGGTGATGAGCTATCGCCCCCGGCTAAACCCATTCCAGTGCCGGCTCCACTAACATGTTGATCTCTCTGCCGGCTCCGCGATTTATGGCTCTCGTGAATGACGAGTATGCTGTGCTGGGGTAAATAGATTTGATACATCCGCCTTGTGCATTGGACAGAGGTTCTTCTGTCAAGCACAGCCCTGGAGGCCCGTCGGAATCCTCATAATCTACTAGTTATGTCTGGCCGAGAAATCGGAACACCAGGCCAGATGTTTTCGCCAACCCCTGATGATTAGTCGACAAGTTTTTTCTAGGTGTGGAGTAGTACCAATAGTGATGCAGTCGACTCAGTAAGTTCACTCTTTACATTCTAGTTAGTCATATCGTGGTGCCGTATTTACAGACTTCACAGCCACTATCCGTAAGCAAGCCCGCCGTATAAAGTACGACCATGACTATTTTGCAACGCATAATTGTTATGAGACGGTGAGACGAGCTTCAAATTAATATTATGCATTGTTGCATACGTATCCTGTGGTCTGTGAGACTAGTGCTTCTCGACTAAAGTGCATCTACAGTATTTGTCGGTGTGAAAAGGCTGAATATTCTAAATTGGGTCTTGATCCGCTAGCATGTTTTCTGCTGTGATCAGAGTGGTTGTATCAAAAACCCGACTGCATATTGGGGGTGAGGTCACTTAATCATGCGTTGTCGTGCCCAGGTGGGCTCCGAACGTGTGAGAATCGCGTGGGCAAGGCAAGGGGTGTA
Source organism: Mycosphaerella populi pn0402 (assembly GCA_002153405.1). Taxonomy (NCBI): domain Eukaryota; kingdom Fungi; phylum Ascomycota; class Dothideomycetes; order Mycosphaerellales; family Mycosphaerellaceae; genus Mycosphaerella; species Mycosphaerella populi. The sequence continues at coordinate 44,027 of KZ118964.1, read as the reverse complement.
TATCTTGGGGAGCATCAAGTACTCGGTAATCTTTACGAGAGCCGAGCAGCTTCGTTCTGTTCCTCTAATAAATTTTTTTCATGTTGAGATTTAAAGGTTATGCAAGTTAAGAGTACATTGAATGTATCTTCAGGGAAAGCACACAAAATAGGGCAATTACCCTCGCTTCTATAAATTATAATGACGGCTGGGCCGGAGCGTGTATATATCATGGTTGAATCTCGACGTATTCTGCAAAGTTTTCCTTCGCATACTCATGTTCTGCCCTCAGAGCCTCAGCATCACTCGTCTCGAATGCAAAGTTCCAAAGCCGTTCGGGTCCTTTCATCTCCGCCTTGGTCTTGTATCGTGGCGGACCGACAGAGTCGCTCTTCGACTTTGTGCTCTGTCGGCCAACATGTTGCATAACACTCGGCGTGAGCGCCCACCGAATCTCTTCATTTTCATTTGCATAGGCTTCCGTGATCGAGTCAACGTAGCCCTCTCCTTTCGACTGGTATAGATCCAAGAGCTCTGGCACACGTTCTCGTGGGAACACAAAAGCCTGGGAACAGCATCCAAAGTTCTGCATTACATGGACGCCTTTTGGTAAGGGTAAAACTGTGGTCCGGCCTGCGGCGAAGAAGAGGAGTATAAGAAGTGGCGTACAGAAGAAACAGAGGAGGAGGATAGTGCTGTTCGGAAGGTGTGCTTTAGCGCTCGAGATGTACTGTCGCGAGCCGAGGGATACGAAGGCGACGAGGGTGACGGCGAGAATAGAATACCAGAGGTATGTTGGCCATTCTTCGGAATTCCAGCCAAAGAATTCCTCCGAGTAGAACAGTCGTAGGTAGAGCCCTAAAATCAAATAGAATTAGCCTACGATATCCCTTGCATCGATGCCACCCTTTTCATCCACGTGCAATATTCCCCACGAGATGCATGTATAATTATCTTGCCCAGACTTACATTTTGAAGCTCCCAACTTCTCGGTCTTTTCTTCAGCGGTCGCAAGGGCTTCGCGCGTCCGGTGGTACCATCCATCCTGTGCCACGACATCGTCTTCTAGAATCGATATGTACTTGGTGCCAACATCATTACAAGCCTTCATGAGATACTGGTAATCCAAAAGCGCCTTCTTGCGACCAACTGTCTCGGTATCCTTTTCAAGAACTTGAAGTCGCTGAATATCGATCTTATCGGGTTGGTACAATAGCAGCCTATCGGGCACGTCGAAGAGCCATTTCTCCTGGTAAGCCGGATGTTTCGTCGGATCGGTGTGCGCGATTAACAGGATCAGATAAATGTTGGCGCGCTCTTCCTCGCTCAAACCCTCCAAGACGGTGCCGACGGCATCGCGGAAGTATCGGATCCCCTTTCGCGCTACCGTTGAGATACCAAGGCAGATCTCTGGGTGTTCGCCAGCCTTTGGAACAGGGTTTACTGAGGAGTTTGAGATAGCGTCTATATAGTCTCCACCCTGGTCGAGTCGGAGGGCTGAGTAGGAGGGGTCGTATGCGGTCCAGGGGTCGAAGAAGACGGAGCCGGGGTCTCTAACGCATCGGGCGCGGGTGTATAAGGTGAGGAGGACAAAGGAAGCTGTGAAATAAAGTAATATACGAATAGTTTGATTGTGAAGTCCTATATGCGAGGACATGGCGCCTGGGATGAACCTCGGGAGGACCATGGTTGATCGCCGTGGAGGCAACGAGGGCAAAATTCACCAACGATGGAGGCCAAGAGACTCAACGGCACTAGTTTAAGTTCTATGCCATTTGTGGACCCTTCTTGCGGGGGCCAGCTAGGCTACAGCCAGTAGAAGTTAGCCCCGGGGCCATTTTTCGACTTCTTTGACTTGGGTTGCCTTTTTCTTTGGGATTTGTGTTCAAGTTGATCTGTAAGCTTGAGCTGCTTGGGGTATTCAAAATGCACTGGCATGGCTGGACCATAAACATTCAACTAAATTTTGAGGCTCCCAGTGACGAGGCTCGGAAGATCTCGATCTAATTCGATCTGCACTGATCAGCTAATCATCTGAAAAATACCAAGCAGCAAGAGCGAGCTGTCACAAAGTAAGGAGTAGACACGGAGTTTAAAGTCGAGTGTAAATGTCATCGATCGGGACCGATTCCCGCAGAATAAACCAAGTATTTTTGGTATAAAGAAAAAAAAAAAAACGGGTATTCTAATAGGGCTTTCGGCCCCGTTTTTATGGGGGCTGTTGGTTGGTGGGGAACTTCCGATCTCTTACTCCACTGGGCCCTTGACAGATACCCTAACAATTATACAGTGCCTCGTATGGTATTGGTGACACTCTTAGCCGTCATGCGTCGGTGTCATAATGAAATAGCTGTTTAACATGTAAAAGAAGGAGAATTTATCAAATCTATCCTGCGTGAGTAAGACTTTCCAGAAAGCTACGGTATTAGAATCCTGGCTATTTTATGAGTTAGCCTTCTTCCTCAGAGCTGGATGTGGAATTTGTTTTCAGGGAGGCTCTTTTCATGTTGATATGATTGGGGGAACTTTATTGTACATCTACTAATATACCGTGCGGTAAATACCTTGCTTTCAAACAAGGGATCCTGAAAACAGAATCGATAGAATACCCCGGCCAGAAAAGGCATGTTCAGCAAAGCTGCTTGTCGTTCCTGATAAGGATGGGTTTCTTAGATTCTGGAATCTCTGAAACTTTGGTGCTTTGCAAGGTTCTCAGACTTTGGGAATTAAATAGAGAAAGCAAGAAACGTAGCAAGCAAGCTCAAAGCAGAATATCTACGATAACAAATCACAAAGCTGCACACGCTCAATATACTAGAACTGTGGGTTGCAATCTTGAAAGACAATATAGAAGTGATTTCGCTGTATGTTTATTGATTCGTAACAAGTCTCACAGCTAAATAAGATATGGTATCGAAGAAATCAAGACTAGTAGAAAAGTGGCCTATCTTTCCAAACTCCGTCAATGTTCTTGCAGAGCGCCCGAAAATGAAAAAGCAAATAGCGAACTACCGACGATACGGCTCAAATGATACCATGCCGTGCCTTGAAAATGGATATTTTGTCGTCGTAGAAAAGGATCTCCTGTAATCTAAATTCTGCGCGAGGAGCAAGGCTCCCTTCAGAACCAGAACCAGAACCGTCATCTGAAAAATCCCCAGAGAGCAAATCATCCTCGTCATCCAGTGCCTGATTAGAAGTTGAAGGGTCAGAATTATCATCGTCATCGTCATCGTCGACATCATCATCAAATCCGGCAAGGCCATCACCCCCAGACTGAGTAGAACAGTCAAGATCAGGAGGTTTGTCTGAGCCGATCCCGCTAAATTCTAGGATCTGGTAGCACTTTTTTTCAAGAGCGACATATTGAATTTTCAAATCCGGACGAATGCTAACAATATCAAGAACTTGCATCGCGAGTTCTCTCAAGTCCAGCTTGAAGGCGTTCCATATGTGCGGCAAATACAAAACTCGTAGCTGGGGCATGCCGGTGAGCCTTTGTAGAAAGTAGTGCTGTCGAGCAATTATTTAGACTTTTATTCGCAATTCATAGTCAGAAGTAGCTTACCCAGTCCTGGTATGATATGGACATTCCCAATTCCCTTAGCTCCGGCATACGGCCGCTAGTAACGAATTGAACCATTTCGCGATTGAACATCCATTTTTGCCAACGTGCGTTCGATGCATCTGAGCTATTTTCATCCGGGCTAATTTTTTGTTCCGTGGCATCTATTAGAAGTTTTCGTAAGCTCAGCCGGTGCTTCCGTATGATATGTCGATAGAGCGCTTCGATTTGAACCCTTGAATTATACCCTCTTGCCTCATGTAAATATACACTTTCTAGGGTATTCGGAGCAAGTGCATCCTTAATAAAGAGTAATAAGTGCGGAGAAACTGTATCTGTGCGGAAATGTTTAATATTCAATGAGAATTCAAGAGCGTCGGTGTCTGCTCGAGGGCGCTGATCACTCTGCGCCTTTTCTCGTGAGACTTCTGGGGGGGCGTATTTTCGTCTCAGTGCTCTCCAAAGATTCTCATGCTCGTGGCAATTCATCAAGCTGAGAGTCTTAAGTCGTGTCCAGTCAATCGCAGGTAGCAACGTCTGCACTGAAAGAGGCACGCGTTCTAGTTCAAAGACCTCCAATTTTAGCTTCGCATCACCACCTTGGGCAGTAGGGAGCGGAGAACAAGCGAAGATAGAGCTTTGTAAGTTATGTGATTTGCAGTCTGCGGTTGATTGTTTTGGGTTATGGTCCGAATCCTGCATATTTGATGGGGCATCATATCTTTCAGGAGAAGAAGCGCATTCGGTGAGAATGCTTAAAACTCCCCCCGACCGAGGCCAGCCCGTCAATTGTGAGTCAGCCACTTTAGAGCATGTCATCCATGGGGAGAATTGAGCCTTCCAGGCAATTCCGATCCGTAATTCAGTTAATCGGCCACGGGAGCGATTGATTAAAACACCTAGCTCTTCCACATAGGCTGCTTCGTCGATGTCAAGTACAGTCACACTTTTGAGCGGGGGCAATATCGATAGTGAGGGATGCTCCACATGCTGATATCGCTTGATCCAACTGTTTCCGCACACGGGCGATGCTGCTATGCGCCGGGCATTCTCTGAGTTGTCATGCCAGCGCACCCAAACTTGTTCTAAGCGACATGGATGGTCAGCACGATCTGCTAGCGAGGCCAGCGCGAGCCAGATCTCTCGAACTACCCCGGTCGGCATATCCCATGTGAAGGATTCCAAATTGACCATGAGTGCAACAGATAAAGCTACTAGAGTGCCGAGCATTTTGCCCACTTCTTTGTTGACAGAGTAATCTTGAACCCAGCTTAACGGGCCATTTCCGATCGAAAATGTACGCGTGTACTGCGCATAGTGATTTCCTCTTCGTGGCAACGATGTAGGACTTGTCGGTTTCATATCGGAGACAGATTGTTGCCCATGACTATCACAACCACAATTTGAACAGGTACTGGAATTTTTGTCAAGACTTGATAAGCTGGACTGATGAAATACGTCTTCTCCCATGACCAAAGTTGCTAGTCCATAGGACAGAGCATCAACTCCCGTGTAATCATCGTCCGCTTGATTAAGCGACTCTGGCCAAACAATATCGAATCGGGAGTACATGTGCGGAGTAGTTAATGCGTGAAGAGCCGAACATGTTAGCGCAAGTGAGGTAAGGTCGTTCGTATGAGTGATCTAGAAAATCTGTCGTTAGAGATATCATGTCAAATTGTAAAATTTCAAGGGCTGATAAAACGAAACCTCTTTGATAATGTCTTTCAGCACATCCAACGGAAGATCTAACAGCTGCAGTGGCTTGCCGAGTGGCCTCTGATTTGCTGCTGGGTGAACCAGGGTGGTGGTGGTGGTGGTAGACATAGTTGTCTGGGTAGCAATGGGGTTGGATTTTGACCGTGAATCTGCCTCGATATGCAACTGTCCGAGAGCCGGTGCGGTCTCTCGCTCGACAGTAGACTCAGGGGCTGTTGAGGTGGTGCTCTGGCTGGAGAGATAATCGTCTTCATCTGACGATAAGGCAAGATCGGACCCTTGATCAACCCAATCGGATCTTGAATCCGCCATGAGGCGGGAAGATCACTAGCGCAACGATGGCGGCGGCACAGCTCCAGGAACACCAAGCAGAGAAGATCACCACGCAAGAAAAATTGCGCCGGGAGTTATTGATGTTTTGCTTTGCATGCAAGAGCAAGGCATGAAAGGGGGTCTGGGGAAACAATCAATAGAGTGGAGTGAGGCGGGTCGGAGCGCTGCAGATCATCAGGCGGTAAGCGTCGACTATTTTGTACTCCGTATGAGCCGGGCTTACGTAGGAACCTTCACCCTCGCATAGCTGGACCATTGTTCTTTGTGATGGACCTGACTATTTCCAAGATTGGGACTTCGCGGAAACTTAGACTCTGAATCCTTCGAGGGTTATTGGAGCAAGGAGTTGAAATGTATGCTGCTGCATTAGTCCCAGGACTAAAAAGATTCAGGTCAAGATTTAGAAAGTAGTCCATATTACGCTTGTCGCAGAATATGAGAAGTTTCATTGGAACAAAAAGTCTAGATTATTGCTGAAAGAGATTTCTTTTGAAGTGGCTGGCGCCCGGGTCTCTGCGGAGTACAGCCAATCCGCTGCCAGTCCCTACCCCCGACCTAACTTCTCGAGATTAATCGCGGCACTAACGCAAGCCAGATGACTGAATGCTTGGGGAGTATTTCCCATCTGCTCGCCTGATATTGCCACTTCTTCAGAGAACATTCCCAGGTGGTTAGAGTAGGACAGAATATTATCGAAATGAGAGAGTGCCAGCTTCCAAATATTGGGGATGGGGACATCGAATGCAGCAGCCTGTGTTTGATAACAAGTTAGTGGCTATAATCAGTTATTCATATTTCCATTAAGGGGGAAACCATACACGAGCCATAGCTTCCACGAGCCAGAACGTAACCATAATAAAAGCACCTTCTCCTCCACCGACACCTGTGAAACATGATTTATCAGCAGTCGAACCGAGGAGAAATTCCCATCAATGATTTATTCCCAAGATACTTACCGTCGTTGGCTTTGAGATGGTCGTACCGAAAGACCATCTTGGCGCTGGACAGACCCTCCTTCTCGGGGCTCTGCAGGATCCTCTTCAAAGTACCGATGAACCTGGGATCATTTGGTGCGACGAAGAAAACCAGAGGAGCGATCAAAATCGATGCGTCCAGAACTTCTCGGCTTTCATAGCTCTGACAAAAGTGTCCGCGTTCCTCATTGAATCCCTTTTCCATGATCTCGTCATACAACTCGTCGCGAACCTGGATCCATCCGAAACGATCAGGACACGGGAGACTGGCTCGTTTCTCTGCAAGGCGAATACCACGGTCCAGGGCAACCCAAAGCATGATCTTAGAATAGAGGAAGTTCTGGATTTGTCCTCGAGATTCCCAAATAGACATATCTTTCTGGTGGCGTACACTGATGACATAGTTCACCATGCGGCGGATGGACGCCCACTGATCGTACGTGATCGGGTTTCCGTGTTTGTTGTATAGATAGATGCTATCGAGAAGTTCTCCGTAAATGTCCAACTGAGTATGGAAAACAGCTGCATTGCCGATACGCACTGGCTTGCTACCTCTGTATCCGTCGAGATGGTCTAGTTCCACTTCAGGAATGTGGTACTCGCCACGGATAGTGAACATGAGGGGCAAAAAAGGGCGATTACTTCCCGGGTCTATGTCTTGGGCGGCATGCGGGAATATTCGATCGAATATAAAGTTGACGTAGGCTTCTGCTTCCCGACTATATCCCATCTTCAGGAAGACATACAAAGTAAAAGCTGTATCTCGCACCCAGGAATACCGATAGTCCCAGTTACGAGAACCCCCCACATTTTCAGGAAGTGAGAATGTAGGTGCTGCAACGATAGCGCCAGTGGGCTTGTAGGTGAGCAACTTGAGGATCAAGAGGCTGCGCTCTACAGTCTCGCGATAGTGTCCTCGGAATGCACACTTGCGAGTCCAGTTTGTCCAATAATCAGATGTCTCTTCTTCCATCTTGCCCAGGTACGCTGCTATAGTAGCAGAACTCGGGACGGCTTTCTCGGGACTGTGAAGGACGAAATGAATAGTCTGCCCCTCAGATAATTTGATCCAGGCAACCAGTCCTCGTCCTTTCAGGTCAGGCCGTTCTTCAAGAGAAAGCTTAGCCTGGGGAAATCCAAGCTTATCAGGCTCCCGAGAGTCTGCATGAATCTCGAGTTGCAGTCTCTCTGTTGGGCTCTCGAAGTGAATGGTCTGAAGTGGATGCTTGCATAGATCGCCCTCCAGTTTCGCTCTGGTGTTGTGCGAGTCACGAGCATAGTTGAAGGCGGGGAACAATTCCACCTTCAACTCCATGGATCCGCGCATGCATTCAAGTTTTCTGATAACTCCCGAGTGCTGGAGGCCTGACTTGAAGCGGTTGGAACCTGGATCGTTGCAAGGGCAGTAACCTGATAACAGCCGGCCCGACTGGGCTCCCTTCTTGGGGCTGACTGGGAAGAAGTCAAGTGTTGTCACAACACCATCTTCATTGGTCCATCGAGTCTCAAGCAGATTGGAGTAAGGTAAGTAACGCTGCTTGCTGTGCGGGTCAGTGACTGTTTTGTACGGCGCGACTGACCAGAATCCTCCTTTTTTTTCATCGAGTAGGCGGCAGAAGACCGAGGGCGCATCGAAGACAGGCCAGCACATATAATCCAAGCTCCCTGCTTTGCTGACAAGAGCACACGTGTGCATATCACCGATCAGACCATAGTCTTCGATGGCATTGTAGGTATTCTCCGTCATGGTGCTGATCTACGGGAACTTCAAAGGGCTTTTGACGATCGTCTGGAATCAATTGAGTTGCTTCAGGTGGTATATTCCTTGAATATGAAATGGTGCAGGACCAATTCAACGAACAAGGGTTGTACACGAAATTATGGAAGAGCAGACGCGGCAAATTATATGGTTCGATGAGAATTTGGCCGGAACCCTGAAAGTAACGACATGATGATGATAATGTCTGCTCATATGAGGTCATATCGATAATTTGGCAATCATAGGAGGAATACATTTCCCACGGTGAGTGAATCCCCAAGATTATCATCATGATGTGTCATAGCTCTGCGTGGACATGGCAGTCTCGCGGTCTATAAATGCCGATCTGTACTGCCATGCTCTATCGATCTCAACCGAGGAAAGCAATCCTTCAAACACAACGCTCGGGCTGAGAACAATGTTGCACATGCTTAGTTTCCTAAATGGGTATGCGAATCCTTTCAACATGCGACTCAGTCGATCACTAATCCCCTGTGCACGGGCGATAGGCAATCTTCATGATCGACCAGCACGGTCAGTACTATATAACATTATAGGATAAATAGGATTCGAGTACATAGACCGCTACTAGTCATTTCCATCGTCTGGAGTAGCATTGCAGTAACATGCATGGCTCCTATGTCACGGGGATGGGGGCAAGATTCCTCTACAAGTACATGTCAGCAACCAGAGGTACCTTCGGTACGTGGAACCGCCCTCGAGGTACTCGGTGGACGCTGTACCCGGAGGTACCTTCACATGTACACCGTCATTCGTGCCAGTCCATAGTCTCCCCTGGGTATTGGTATTGCTAGCTAGGTACCAGGTAGAGTGATTTCTTATCAATTTTATTGTCTCTTTCTGGTTTTGGCCACTGACTTATCTCGACATCTTTTTATCGCCTTTATGGAAGAAGTGAACTTCATAACCTGAAGCCTCGCGCCTCGCGCCTCAGGCCCGCAGCAAATGACGGGGAGCAACCACCGCCTGGCGAAAAGGGTACCCGCCCCCATCTGCACCGCTCGTCTGTCCGCATGTTCTTCCAACTTTCTTTCCTTCCCTCGTGACCTTCGTCTTTTCGTCTTACATCCTCTCCTTCATAACTTTCCTTATTTCCGAGTCCCTTGTCGCTCCCTGCTTCTCATCCGCCCACCCGCGAGGATCTGTCGATCCCCCAGATCCTGCCCCCCCAAAAAAAGGGTGTGTCGTGTGCCAACTCCGATCGGTCGCACCCTTAGATGGCACATCTTTCGACCTCCCCCTACCACCTCATTCGTGTTAATCATTCTCCATAATGGGCCTGTCTCCCGCCGGCAACCATCATCGCCGGCGGAGCTCGGTGCTCACTGGCGCAAATCCATCGTCGCATCCGCATGTTCCGGAGCGGCGGGAGGATAGTCTCCGTCCAGGGGACACAAACAGATGGGATGAACATGAGCCTTTGACGGCCGAGGATACAGATGCGTCTGAGCACTCCTCGGTTGCCATTGATAATCGCGATTTAGACGTAATGAGTTCGGACGATGATGATCACTACGACGAGGAGACAGGATTGACCGCCAACCAAAAACGCCAGCGACGCCGACGACGCAGACAACGCAGGAAGTTGGATGCACGTATCGCCGATGGAAAGCACGGTATCTTTCAACTCGATCTGGCAGACCGAAATGTTGTCAAAAGACTTGTTGTCAATGCTGGGTTGATTTTGTTGTGGTATATCTTCTCATTATCAATCTCAATTGTAAGTCAACCTCTATGCACGTATTCCTCCTGAAGGGGCATAAACTGACCTTATTCCCTCTTTGCACAGTATAACAAATGGATGTTTTCCGAGAGCGACGTCGTTTTTCCTTTCCCCCTTTTCACCACTAGCCTGCATATGGCTGTTCAATTCACATTTTCCGCCTTGATATTATGGATATTTCCACATCTACGCCCTGGGCATTCACCAGGCTCCCCGAATCCAAATGAGGAGTCAAACACACCGGTCCTCACGAAACTCTTCTACCTCACACGTCTTGTCCCTTGTGGTGCCGCGACATCACTTGATATCGGGCTGGGCAACATGTCTTTAAAATTCATATCCCTCACCTTCCTCACTATGTGCAAATCCTCAGCACTAGCCTTCGTCCTTATCTTCGCCTTTCTTTTTCGGCTTGAAACTCCATCCGCCAAACTCATCGTCATAATCGCAACGATGACGATCGGTGTTGTTATGATGGTCGCTGGTGAGACTGCATTCAACGCCCTTGGATTTACTCTCGTCATTGCCTCAGCTTTCTTCTCCGGTTTCCGATGGGGGTTGACCCAGATTCTTCTCCTCCGGCACCCGGCCACGTCGAACCCCTTCTCGACTCTTTTCCTTCTAACTCCAGTAATGTTTATCTCGCTGATATTCATCGCGATCGCCCTCGAGGGGCCAGTCGAGATCCACCATGGCTTCCTGAGTCTTGCTGAGCAGCACGGGACTTTGGTCGGATCTTGTCTACTCATCTTCCCCGGTGTCCTCGCATTTTGCATGATCGCTTCCGAATTCGCCCTTCTTAAACGCTCGTCCGTCGTGACTCTTAGCATCTGCGGCATCTTCAAAGAAGTTGTAACAATCAGTGCGGCAGGAATCATATTCCACGACAAGCTCACACCTGTCAATATCATCGGCTTGGTGGTGACAATAGGCAGTATTGCCGCTTACAACTATATGAAGATTTCTCGCATGCGCAGCGAGGCACTAAGCGATGACTCGGACCATGATGATAGCGCAGACTCGGAAACTGATGGTGACCCCAGCAGTGGTGATAATGGCGAGTACCGCCGAGTCGCCAAACAGGAGACTACTATGATAAGCTCCGCGCCTACCCATCTCAATGATCTTCAGTCTTCGTCGAGTGGGGATCAGCGACGTTCGTTCCGTGTACGAGCCAGTGGCGCAATGCAAGGAATGACGATTTCAACTGCTACCATCCTCGAAGACGATGGCCCACCATCTCCTATTAAGTCGGCTCCGCCGACAATCACGTCAATGGCCGACGCTATGAATCTTCGTCCTCTTGATCGTGAAGGCTCTCCTGATATTCATTCTGCTGCCTCGCTGTCCCCGATTAGACAACACACACCACTCAATCATTAGTCTTCCTTTTCTTCTCTTCATGAATACCTATATTTTCCTGATATATCATACGCCACATTTGAAGGGCGATTTTGGACGATGATCCGACCTTGCTCCGCTGAACCACCCATCGGACGTGAGCATGACGCTTGTCCAGGAAGGGAGTCACTTCCCAAACCGGAGTCCTGTATTACAAATGCCATGCAAATACTGCTGTTGGTCTCACGACACAACGATGTCAAGGTCGGCCCGAGTCGGATATTTCATCTTGCATGGCGGCTGTTGGATCCATTGCATTGAGGCTTGACTTATACCACAATTCAGTATCTTTCTATTCTGGACCACGCGTCCAAATTTTTATTTCGAATTCACATCTTAAAACCTCAGATTATAACAACAGTGCTTGGCGCTGCGTCAGGACAAGAGTAGAATATAGTCACCGATCTAGAGTATGGTCTCGTAACCCCTCTTGTCATTCTTCTCATATCAGAGTCCCCCAATTATTTCCCGCCTTTGTTCATCATATCCATAAGGCTCTTCTGCCCCTTCCCTTTACCCTTGGCCTCCTTTTTCTTCTCAGTTTCCACCTTTTTGTCGAACAACTCCTGTTGCTTTTCCCGCGTCTCCCTGCCTTCCTGCGAGAGCTTCGTTTCGAGAGCTTTAAATTCCTCGCTCTCGGGATCCATTCCAATCAATGACTCCAGCAATTTGATCTCACGCGCCCAGACTCCAAAATCCTCCACAGGATCAGCCTTTTTCTTGCCCTTCTTTTTGCCTTCCCCATCCTCTTCATTATCCTCTCCAGCCCGATCAATCGGCGTCTCCAGAACCATGGGCAGATCCTCAAAGCGTGGCTCATTCATGACATTGTGAAAAGCGCGTAAACCAAGGAATCCAGTACCGATGTTCGCGTGGAGGTCGCGCTTACTCGCAAACGGCGTTTTGGAATCATTTAGATGCAGAGCGCGAAGATACTTCAGCCCAACCACCTCGTCGAACTCGGTGAGGAATGCCTTAAAGCCGTCTGGCGAGACGAGGTCGTAGCCGGCTGCAAAACTATGGCATGTGTCGATGCAGATCCCGATTCGGGAGTGGTGCTCTTCTGGGATCAAAGCTAGGATGTCGCGGAATTCGGCCAGGTAGCCGCCGATTGTATTGCCGTGGCCGCACATTGTTTCTAGCACGGGGATTACTGTGCTTGTCTCGGATAGGGCTTTGGTTAGAGCCGCTGCGAGGCGGGATAGGGCCTCGGGGAGGGGAGTGCCGTTTGTGCTTCCGGGGCTGGATGTAGGATTTAGGAGCTGGTCTTACTTGTTTTTGTGGTTGATTGGGTACGTACTGGAAATTGTATAGTTTGATTCCGAGGGCTTCGCACCGACGAAGGTCGTCAAGGAATGAGTCGTATGCCTGTTTTGCTTTGGCTTTGTCGTTCTGGGCTAGGTTTACTAGGTATGACCCGTGCGGCAGTACGTGTCTGTTGAATTGTTAGAGACTTTAAATATATTTGAATCTCAAATGCGGCTCACTTGGAAGCATCGTAGCCTTTTTCTGCACATAGCTTGTGGAACTGGTCCCTATGTTCGTCTTGCAGGGGTGGATTGTCCCATTTGCGCTGGGACTTGAGGAATAGTGCGAACGCATTGCCTCTATTTTGGGTGTCAGTTATCTGATAACATTCAAGTGCCTGTGGTCTCCCTACCCGATTTTCTCGCTGTTATGGATCGAATTGAAAACTCCCTTCGCGGCACTGACATGGGCGCCAACGAACATACGTAGGCCCTGAGTCCGTGGAGCTAGCGGTTGCAACTCCGCTTCTTTTTCTTCCTTGGTCTTTCGAGCTTTCTTTACAGGCTTGACCTCTTTGGTCTCAGCCTCGTCATCGGACTCGTTCTTGATGGCTTTAGCGGCTTTTGGTGCAGTTTTCTTCGGTGCTGCTGCAGGGGCTTGGGCTTTCTTGGGCTGTTTGGCCTTCGAAGCAGCGGGCTTTTGGTCCTCTTCAGTTTCGGATTCGTCTGATGATGCCTCTTTCATGTTCGCAGTTGACTTTTGTCGCTTGGATCTTCTTGCTGGAGAACCATTTGGGGCTCCATTACTGAGATTCCTCTTGTGGCTGCTTTTGGGGCCGGCATCTTCGAGATCATCAACTGGCAATTCCTCGTCTTCATGGTGTTCACACATAGTTGAAACAATTGGTTTCCCTTTGGATATGTCCACGGTTCTAAATGACAGCTGAATTGTGGATGGAGCGACTAGCAGTCTAGGTTCCAAGGTTGTCGCGGGTTCTCTGAAATGATTGGAGGATCGAGGACTGGACGGCAAATATATCGCCAAGCCCCGTCCACCCAGAATACTTTGGCACCCGACGTTCCAAGGGTATTTAATTTGATACAGGTCACCACATACCTTATCTAACAGAATAATTTTGAGGCTTTTATTCACACATGTTTGAATTGGGCAAAAAAATGACCTGATTCTAGACTCTCTACTTATTCAGTTTGAGTCTTCCAAGGCAGACATTGGTCCTACTCGACCCCATATATATCGCCGGGGCAACCGTCATGTGATGTTTATCATGGCCTAATCGGCTGAAGCAACAAAGTCCCACCCTCGAATTAGACTCACTTCTTCAAGAATTCGTCGACAACTGCAAGAGATCCCAAGACACCGCCACCATGGCGGCCTCCGATCTCATCGACTTCGATATCATTGAGGCACAGAAAGAAAACGTTCAACAACTCCCCGGCGGCCGATCAGCCCGCGAACTCGCCCGGATTTTTTCGGCGGGCAGCAACAGCGACAAGCTCGCGTCACCATCACCGAACGATACGCGGAACTTAAACGATGCCGTCCGACAGGAATACGAAAGCGAGCTCCAATCGATTGGAGAATCAGACGACCCTCTCGATGTATATGACCGTTACGTTAAATGGACTCTAAACGCGTACCCCTCCGCCCAAGCGACCGCCGAATCTGGTCTGCTACCGCTCCTGGAGCGCGCGACGAAGTCATTCCTCTCTTCAACACACTACAAAAACGACCCACGCTACTTGAAGCTGTGGCTGCACTATATTCGCCTCTTCTCAGACGCCCCGCGAGAGACGTTCGCATTCCTTGCCCGTCATCACATTGGCGAGGGATTGGCACTTTTTTACGAGGAATTTGCTGCTTGGCTGGAGGGTGCTGGGCGCTGGAGTCAGGCAGATGAGGTTTACAGGCTGGGTATTGACCGCGAGGCCCGTCCCGCAGAACGGTTACTGCGCAAATACAGCGAGTTCCAGCAGCGCTACGAGGCTCGCTCTCAAGATGCTGGGCCTTCGTCTCCTGCACTTCCGACTGTGCGGCCTGCGCTTGCGGCGAAGGTAGACCCCTTTGCTACTTCAGAGGCGTCTGACCCGCAAGCACAGCGCGACTCGCCCCAGATCGGCGGTGCGGCGAAATCAAAATCGGGCAAGCAGAAGATGGCTATTTTCTCGGATGGCGATGCGGAGGCTGGCCAGCCGGCGACTAGTAGGCAGACCAAGGGTTGGGAGACTATTGGGTCTATGGAAGAGCGCAAGAAGGAAAACAAAGTGGAGGCAAAGCCGTGGGTGGGTGAGACTTTGAAGGCTGGGAAGAAGTCAGGGCCAGTGCAGAAAATGGCTATCTTCCGGGACGAGGTAAGTCGCAATGTTTGAGTTGCTTATCCCCTTTTCGACCCATATATTTACGATCACAGGACTAATTGCTGGCTTGAACCATGTTTCGATCGCGTTTATACAGTCCAATTCCAATCTACCTACTGAAGAATCAAGTGCTCCTCAACAGGTTCCAGAACACCACGTAAGGGAAGCGATTAACCCACGAACGGGTCGGCGTGAGCGAGTCTTTGTCGATTTGAAGGCAGTGTACCCTGATCGTAAAAACCCAGCTCATGAAGTCAGTTTCGAGGAACTGCGGGCGATGAAACGGGGTTGGATGAGCAAGAACTGGAAAGCCCAGAAGGAGCCTTTGCAGCAAATTTCTGGCAATGCAAGTGGCTCTGAGTCCCAGACGACCAAGCCCAAAGCCCTTGCTCCCAAGGAGGACTTACGAGAACGAGCACAGCCCAGGCCTGATGTTGAAAGCCAAGCGTCCCATGACGATGAATCTCACGAAGGGAAGACCGGGAAGGCGAAGAAGTTCAAGGTTCAAGGAGAAACACAGACAAGTACAAATACCACTCGCGATGGGCTCATGAAAGGTTGCTAACAACGCCGACAGTCAAAATGAAATTTGATTCGCCTTCAAACTCCAAGGTCCGACGGAAGAGTACGAGAGAACCGACCATGACCATGCACACACGAGCTGCTACAGACGAAATCTATGATCTTTTCAACCAGCCGCTCAAGGCCGAGGAGGACGATGGGAACGATAGCATGTTTGGCAGCGACTACGAAGACGATGACTGCGCTAGTACTGCCGATACAACGGGCCACATTTCTGCAGCCTCAAGCGATTTCGGAGACGAGGAAACTCATACATTCCACAAATCGTACGACGATACCGAATTTGCGGACACAAGTCGAGCCGAAAGCATCATTGGCGACGACTGGACTGAGTTCAGCCCAAGTAAAGATATTCCGGGCTCAGAGCCTGGTGATGCGACTTCTCATTCGATTGTTAGTGAAGATATTCGCGGTGATCGGTCTAGCACAGGAACGCCTGAGAGGGAACGATTCGTGCCCCAAATGCCTGAAGATTATGCTCCTCCCTATGGGACTTACCGCGACCCTGCAATTATGGCACAGAATCGGTTGCCATTCATGACACCCATTACAGAGCGGACGGAGTCTTCAATATCAATGACAGCTGCCCGAAACCAGCTCTACAGTGCCAAAACGCCATCCAAGCCTCAGATGGGAGACTTGCTTCTGTCTAGTCCGGTGGGAGCGGCGACACCTTACCATGGAGAGCAAACGATTTCTTCAGCTATCGATGCTCCTCTCAGTCCCACGGCATTCAAGTCAATTGCGCCGAAGTCGCGCCGTCGCGAGGTGATTATCAAGGATTTACAGTGTAACCCCACCGACAAAGGAATCCGAAACACCATCCTGAACTCTTTGGAGCCATCGCTCGCGACATATGCTGGATACCACGGCCATGTAAAAGAAAGCAATTATGCTTCTATGATTGGGAAGTTCGTAAAAACTCACACCCGGCGCTCAAAATGCGAAGAGGATGACATCGATATTCCTATCCTTGAATTCCCTGGTGCCGAACGAAGCTATATAATTAGACGAGAGCTCGGTGCCGGCGCATATGCACCAGTCTATCTAGCTGAGAGCGTGGATAGTCTTGAGTCTTATGATTCTGACTCGGATGATGAGAACTTGACTGCTCATAGCGGAGATTCTCGTTCAAAGAAAGCAAGCCCTTACTCCTCTGCTCGATACCCATTTGAGGCTGTCAAGGTGGAGAATGGACCTTCTAGCGCATGGGAGTTTTACATGATTCGAACCGCGCATGAGCGTGTCAAGAGCTCTAGCGATTATTCACGATCTACGGATAGCATTGTTCGTGCGCATGAACTCCATGTTCACCAGCGCGAAAGCTTCTTAGTTGAGGATTACCGTGGCCAGGGTACACTACTCGACTTGGTCAATATTCTTCGGAACGAGCAGATTAGCTCGAATGGAGAAGGTGGGCTTGAGGAATCTCTGGCCATGTTCTTCTCTGTAGAGCTCCTCCGCACCGTGGAAGCACTGCATGCCAATGGTATCCTCCACGGCGACATCAAAGCCGATAATTGTTTAGTTCGGCTGGATGAAGCGAGCGCAGAGGACATTCCAACCAAGGAGCTCTCACTCCTAGATCTTGGTTCGGATGAGCCAGATGATCGGGACAGCACATGGTACTCTCCCAACGGGCACTACGGCTGGCGGAGCAAGGGCCTTGACCTGATTGACTTTGGCCGCAGCATTGACATGCATGCATTTTCTCCGTCGGTACAGTTCATTGCAGACTGGGAAACAGGCACGCATGAATGCAATGAGATCCGTGAGATGAGACCCTGGACACATCAGATCGACCTTTACGGCATCGCCGGTGTTATTCATGTCCTGCTCTTTGGCAAATACATCGAATCGATGGCCGTGCGCAGCAGCACGGGTGATGCATCGGGGACGACCCACACCTATCGCATTCGCGAGTCGCTCAAGCGCTACTGGGACCGGGAGCTTTGGGCGGATGTTTTCGATTTGCTGCTTAACCCTAGTGCTGACCGGTGGGTTCGCATGGAGCGCGGCGACAGCGGTGATGTCACCGCGTCAGCGCCTGTGCTTCCAGTCATCCGATCTATGCGCCATGTGCGTCGTAGTATGGAGGACTGGTTGGTTGCTAATGCTGAGAAGAAGGGTCTTGCGCTGCAGCTGCGGAAGATCGAGGCTTTGCTGGCCGAGCGGAAGAAGAAGCTTGAGCGCTCTTGATTTTGGGTTGGCTCTGCTTAGTCTCCTCTTTTGTGCTATTCGTGCGCCTTCACCTTTTATCACCTGTATTTTCTTCTTCTTCTTCTTCTTCTTC
>KZ118964.1:0-21156 GCA_002153405.1 Mycosphaerella populi pn0402 | reverse complement strand
TGGGTATGTTCGAATACATATGACTTGGTATGTACTCGCCTTCTGGCGATACATTCTTTCAACACCATTTCAATCGATTTCTTTCGCAAATACCATCAATCCGATCCAGTCTTCCCCCAGCCCAAGGAACGACTGGCATATTTCATCTCCATTTTCTCTTCGGTCCACCCTGTTCCATCGATGGATAATATGTCATCCACCTCGATTTACAATGTCACGCCCTCCCAAAAAAAGAATGTGCACGACGATACATATGCAAACCACATAGACGAACCGAAATGAAACGACGCACATGAACTGCAGTTGGCCAACGACATTTCCGAGATGCAAGCGAGGTGTTTGGTTCTCTTCATTGCCAGCGTGCTTTTTTATTCTTTCGATCTTGTTTCGCTCCTATTCACTTTTCGTTCTCCATAATACGTTCTGCTTTGCACTCCTGCTCTGATCTTCGCGTTCATCTTTACGATCTACTGTGACACCGCTCGTGATTCCCAGACTCGTTACGATTGTCGGATCGGAGTCCTGCATTTGCACGTGTTTTGTTTTCTTTTACTCTTCATCAGATAACAGATCATCTTGCCCCAGAGTCGGTGTTTCGTTTGCACTTGCTTCTTGCGCCCTGGGCTTGTTTCAGAATACTTTTAGCTTGCTTTCTATCTGAAGCTGGTCGACCGTGACCAGTCTGACAATATTACTTCAATCTTGCTTGATATACAATTATCCCGCCCGAACCACGTAGATCATTTTCGAAATTACCGGATGCCGATTCTTCTGTTGAACAAGATGAGGACCTCTGGGTCTGGCTTTCTGACTGCTTGATATACCAAATAGTCTTTTTGCTCGCTGGCCTGAAAAGGTGGCCGATAGATCCTTGAGGTTTGGAAAGCATGTAAACTTTCAGTGGTCCTGACTTACTTTTAGGTTCTGTTACGCTCAAAGAGAGATCACTTATCAAATATGGTTGAAAAATGAGAAATATCTATGAATTTAATTGAGAAAAGTAAGTTTATGAGTAAATATAGAGTTGATGAAAATATCCATCCGAAATATCTGACTCGAACCAGAAGAATAATAACCTCCACTCAGCCGCATCCCGACAGTTTAGTTCAGCAAAGCCAAACCCTGAGCAGTCTTACCAGCACCCAGCTTCGCAAGACTGAAGTGCTGAATTTGGCGGCCCCGGAACGAGTCAACCACAGTAATAGCAGCAGGAGTCGTGCCATTGCCAGGAGAAAGTGCATAAACAAAGCGCCCAGAAACCTGAACTTCAGTCAGACCAGGGTCCCCATTCTTCAGATCAAGAGTCGAAATAATCTTCTCGCCATCCTGGCTAATCTCCACAAGTCGGTTGAACGCAGCATCCGTCACAAACACACTCTCGCGCGCTGCAGAATACGCAGCCCAGCATGTCGCCATCTGGCCCTTGATACTCTGCTTCGCCTTGAGAGAGATCATATCCGTCTTGGCATCGAGATCTAGCAGCGCAGCTCCAAACGATGCATCGGTAACCAGCATCTCACTTGACCCTGGGATACTAGCACTGCCGAATAGCACGGCCGTTCCCTTGGGCGAAGACCGCTTCTCCATCCCTGCAATCGGGTTCTTGTTGTCCGAGCTCAGCGGCAGCACGGAGATGAAGCCCGTGTTGTTCTTCCCGTCGCCCTTGACGTTCGTCAGCAGCCGTGTGTCGTTCGCGGCGAACGTCACCTGTGATACCCCGTTTAGAGGGCCCTGAGGTGGCGTGCTCTGCTTGATGTCGAACGAGGCGACCTCCTTGAACGCGCCGAGACCCTTGCTGCTGAATGGCGCGCAGGCTACTCCGGCTCGTGCACCGGTGTACCCCACACATGTCAGGTTTAACTTGCTGGACGACGCGACGCTCACGGGGAACTCGCCTGGTACCTGTGCGGGCCACCCGACGGCGCTCAGGTAGGTGGCGTTTGTGTTGGAGATCTTGAATTGGGAGACGGTGTTGGAGCCGGCGTTGACGGCGAAGACGTACTATTTTGCATAGAGATGTTAGCGGGCGAACGTTTCTTTTTTTTCTATCTAGAGGGCAAGTATATGTTCAAGGCTCTGTTAAGAACTTACGTCTCCGGCGATACTGACAGCGCCCTGCGAGGCGAGCGCATCGGGGGCAGCCGGCATGTTGGTCATGGCGTTGATCTGGTCGCCGCCTGATCCGCCGGTGGCTGCGGCAGAGCCGCCGTAGAGGGTTCCGTCGAGGGCAATGGGAACGCTGATCACTTTGTTGCAATTGTCGTTTGTTTGGAGGTAGAGGGCTTTGCCGACGGCTTCGGCGCTGCAGGAGCCGCTGGCTGGTTGTTTCCAGCTACGGGCGGCGGAACCGGCATTGACGGGGCTCGCGTCCGTGTAGGAAATAAGGGAGGTGGCCAGAAGGCCGATTAGGCTTGCGGGGGAAGGCATGGCTAGGAGGTATCGAACAGAAATCAAGAAGAAGAATGAAATTTAGTAGTATTCGAAGGAATACTATGCACGATTGGAAGGGTGGATGAGGATAATTTTTCACATGAATCACGCCCCTGCTGATGCTCTTATATAGCTTTTTTGGATTCTTCTTGCAGGTTTCTCCAGGAGCTATCTAATTTCCGGTATGTCGAGCCCAAGCATACAACCAGCTATGCAGGCTGATATCCCAAATAGGCAATCTGGATTATGGAAACAAACTCTAATTGTCAGCCCCTGATGGGTCCACATCTGGATCCCCACGAATCCTGATTGGCCACCCCAGAATCCACCCCACTTAACCCCGTCGGGTCACTGACTACGCTAAACTCAAAGCGGAGAAGCTGATTATGGAATGATTGGGGTCCGCTCTGCGCCTACTTTTCTCTTTACTTCTGGTTTCTGCAATTCTTCTCCGCAATCTTCTTCAATCGGCTCGGTGGTTTTCCCAGAATTTAGCCGTTCAGCAAGCTGTGTGCCTATTAATAGTATTGTCCGATTAGCTATCCCACACCCAGTTTTAGGACTAGTGCCGAGCTGCAGCAGGCTGTCTCCATTCGATATGAAGAAGGTTTTCACTTTCCTACCTGGGCATCGCACAGATAAGGGGAAAAAGGATTCGCCGCCAGGTACTATCCATTAACACTGATTGAGACTGCGGCCTCCTTATCGCCTCCCATATGCTGATATATCATCATTACCTAAATAGAGGAGAAGGGCCGCGCTTCTGCCAAGCGCCGTGAGCAAGTCCGAAAAGCACAACGGTACGTCATTGCTGACTATAAGCATGAATTTCTTGCTGTCTGCGCCCTGTCATTGCTACCCGATCTGACCCTATATAGTACCCACCGCGAGCGCAAGGAGCAGTATGTTAAGAGTTTGGAGACCGAGGTGCTCCGCCTCCGCTCAAGCGAGATGAACCTCCAAGTTCAAGCGGACCATCTTTATAACCATATTGGTGTGCTCCAGTCCATTTTGCAACAGAATGGATTGGAATATCCCGTTGCTCCGTATGAACGAGGGGACTTGGTAAACCCCGTCCCTTTGGACCAGGGGACAGACTTTGCTTCCCCACCTAGCAATGCTAATACTGAAGCAAACTCGGTGACTGCTAGCAATGGTGCCCATGGCTCACCAGCACACCGACAAGAGAACTTCAAAAACTCGTCATCGCCTGCGGATATCCCCGTCGAGTCGTTGAGCATACAGCCTACCATTGGAAACGGCCTTGGGCAATGGGAAAATAGTGCGGAGCGACTTTGTGACAAGGACCTTAACGAAGTGGGCATAGAGTTTGTTCTTGCGTGAGTGTTGATTACCATCTATTGCATTTGTTTATGTACATGCTAATCTACCATGTAGCTTGGAAAACCCATGTCTTCCTCATCTGGAGCCGCTGCCAAACGAAGGAAACGGGCACGCTCTAACGGCAACTATGTCTCTTACTCGGCTGCCTCCACCGCATACCCATGCGCATCAGCATGGTCATGCAAATGGTTTCACACAGGCTTCAGACCAGGCTGTATCGATCTGCAATCCGGCACAAGATATACAGCAGTCTAGCGTTATCTTCGACAATTTGTTAGAGTTGTCGCACGAGATAATCTTTGAGGAAGAGATAAGTCCAATTCAGGCGTGGTCGCAACTCATTCAACAGCCGTGGGTGAGGGATTTGGAGATTCGACAGATAAAGAAGTTGAGCGAGTTGCTGTTGCAGTATATCAACTGCCATGGGTATGTGCCACAATCATTGTTAGTTGAGCATTATACTAATATTGTCTTTCAGGTTTGGGGCTGTTATGAGCCGAGATGCATTCAATGACTCTATCGCTCAATTGGCGTCACGGTCTCAGCACCGGTCATGATTCCAATTTCAGATCTCATGCCTGGGCCCTGATAACAAAGCCAGAGGGGAATCTAAAAGGGCGATAAACTAAGTTGCAGGGAGTTTACTTCGTGGGAGAGGATATTATTAATATATTATTACATTGAAATCTAGTATATTGCCCGAAATTTGTCGATCGCTTTCATAGCCTAGAAACCCTCAAGCGTAGGATTCGACTCCAAAAGTTTTTCAACGAGAACCATTCTGTCAGTATGCACTGTTAAGTCACACCAGTAATTACCATCTGTCTTGCAAAAGAACACGCTAACACCTCTGGTCGGCATTCCCTTCATCATCCCACACCCGACCATCGCAAGGCCTTCTGAGCTGGGTGCCGTAGAGTCACTGGTTTTCGACATTGCAGGACCAAAGTCTAACCCACGCCAAGCCGAATGCCAGTTGATCAAACTCATGTTTCGCGTCCGTGGCTCCACTCCCAACATCATCTCGTTTCTCCGAACAAGCTCCTTTTGCACAGCATAGCAGCGCTGGAGAGACTCCTCTTTGAATGTCTCAATTAGTTGCAATCGATTCCGATAGGCTATCTCCGCGACAGGCAGTTCATCAGTCACGTTAACCTGAGCGAGAGCGAAGTACAGGCAGTTATGGAGATAGGGCTTCGATGCAGGTAGAGCAGGGATTCGACCCCGGCCATTTACTGTTAAGCCGAGTGAGACCTTGGTAGGACCCTTTTCGCCTAGGAAGTTAAGTTTCGTGATAATACCAGCCAGGATGTCTCCGGAACTGGGATGAGGGATATCCTCCCCATAGGTTGCTTTTAGACTCTCTATAGCTTCTTTCTGGAGCCGCTTGACCACGCTTTCAGGGACTACCAAAAGGCGTCGTGCTTCTTTGGGATGGGTGATCAAATCGCGGATAAACATCGCATAGCATTTCTTCCGGTCAATTTTTGACATAGCGCGGTATGTCCCTTTGACTTCGAGTTCCTTTCTCGTGAATTTTCTGCCACCTTCGAATGCCTCTGCGCCCAATTCCAGAAATGGCGCGGGCTCGCCACCTTGAACAACTTCCATCCAAGCTTCGATGAAGGCGGCAAACCCCATCTGGTCACTCATAGAGTGCGGAAGACTCACGCCCACTATCGTCGCATCGAGGTAGCGCGTCAAATGAACGAGAAGAAGCGGACGCCCGGGGTCTTGAGAATTGGATTTCTGTGCCTTGAAGTTGGGCGACCAGCTCGCAGGAGCCCATTTGGATTCGAGTTCTAAAACATTTGCAGGGCCGAAGTGCACTGCATCTTCGGTTCTTTTCGAGGGTAATACGTTGGCGTCATCCAAGCGGACGTCGACAGTAACACTCGACCATTCGAAGAGAACGGCATCTTCGGGGAAGGTTTTCGGGTGGTGGTACGCGAGGGCTTTATCTTTCCCGGTCTCTTTTATCTGACCGCCTAGGACTGGTAAGTGGTTTCTGATGAGCTTATCAAGAGCAGTGCGCATGCCGTCTTCGTCTACCCTGGCTTTGACGATGAAGTAGTTTCGTATCCGAGTGGTATCTACTGGCCGGAACTTGTCGATCGGGTTTAAAAACTTGATCTCGACATCATTTTGTTGTGATTGCATCTTTGAGGGCTTTTCTGTGGTTATTGCGGTTTTGGTCGTTTGGCTTGCGACGGCAGGGACTGGGCTCGCTGTGGCTGCCATTGTCGCGGGCTCGTACAAAGTAGACAAGAAAACTGTTTCCAAGGTTTTTAACTTTTTTTTTGGTGAAGATCTGAAGAAATAAATACTTCGGGAATAATCAAGGCTGCTCCTGAAAATGATCTCTTCCGCCCCCCCAGCCCCAATTCTCTTCAATTATTGCCAAGATGAGCAAGTCCCATAAATCCTGTAGTCTCCACTAATTAAAATTAAGCCCAATTAACTGCAGGTCCCTATTTGTAGTGCTTACGTCTTTTGTACCACGGATTCGGCAGGTTAACTCGTTTAGGCAATCTGTAACACATGAGCTATCTACAATTTGGGAAATTTACTCCACGTTCTATCGCTGATGGTACTCCAGTCTTGTTCCATACCTTGAGAGAATTGCCACTGTCTACGAAAAAGGGGTTAATTGCTTTTTATTTATTTGCCTATGAGAACCTAATGTTTTGTGACTCATTGACAAATAGGGGCTCATACTGTGTGATATCTTGATAACGCCTCTGACTCGATGATTATAGTGAGAGAGGTATGATGAGCAGTCTCTAGGCAGAGGAATGTAGCTCCTGGTAGGCATTTTCGGAGCGCACTTTTCTAGAGCATTCCTGATCCATTATAGGGGTTAATCAAGGAGCTAGGCTGCTAGGAGCAGTAAACACTCACTGGCTAATGTATAAGCTACAATGTTTAAGCCCGGAGATGCAATTCTATGTTAGATCCATTTCAGAAACTGTTGAATCATCCGCGAATACGTCAACTCAATATGGCCTCTCAACCTAGAGTTGGTAACCACTGAGGTGATTTTTATAGCTCTCTACAAGTCGCATATCTCATTGGCGCCTTGGGTTTACATACCTAGGTATACTCTCAATGCTTGTTTCTCGCCTAACCCCGCAATTTTAATGTCAATCCGGGGTCAAACCGCAATAAACCGCAATAAACCGCTTCGGCGACCGATTTCGATTGCAGCTGGACACGCACACAGAGTTGAGCCTATCTTCCTACCGAGAAAGCGAATTGCAGAAAACCAATGGGGCAAGGTTCCCCGGACGTGGTCTTTACCGGCCTGTCTGGCCCATCATCCTCGGAGAAGACTACTCTAGCGCACATTCTCTGTCAACTTCTGCCAAACTCTTCAATCCTCCACGCTGATGACTTGTGCAGAGAATTCGAGCACATCCCATTAGTCAATGGCTACCTAGACTGCGATGGTCCAGATGGTATTGATTATGCTCGCATGGCCAAGATCCTCGATCACATGAAGGCTCATCATGGGAACCTTCCACACGGCTTCGAAAGCTGGCAAGATGAGTATTTTCTCCCGGGCAATAGGAGAAAGCGTTGTAACTAGTTCCTGCGTCGCTGGAGGAACATATGCGTTTGAAGTTGCGAAGATACCACAGTTCGCCGACCGTGCACTAGCTCATTCTGCTAAGATTGTATTACTGGAAATATTTCTCTTATACCATGATCATATAATCAGGGAGTGGCTAGATCTGCGTTCTTTTTATACGACTCAGTCATGCTACAGGCAAGGAGGGACGGTTTACTCGACAGGGTTATGGGGTGGAAGCAAAGCCTAGGGAGTTTTGGAAGACGGAAGACTATTTTAAGAAGGTCGTATACCCTAAACCCCACCCTCCACTGTTTGAAGAGGGCAATTTGGAAGAGGCAGTTAATGCGGAAAAATGCGGCTATCTCGGCATCAAAGTCCTGCCCGATCTTGGCCCACCTTTGGAAGCTAGCCTGCCTTGGGCAGATAGGTCGTATTGTTGAGTATTTAGACAAACGGAAGCGATGGGATTGCTGATAATCCTCCTCCATGTTCTGTTTATAGCGAGCCAGAGGATTGTATCAGGATTCGCTGACGTATGATAGCACTATGATCCTTATGTCTAAGAATAGCATGTACACGCGTATATGCAAGCAACAGAGCCGTGTGCATGAGTCGGGTAGGTATAGCTTACTTAAACATGCAAGAGTGACTGAAATTGAATGCATGGGAGGATCTAGCTCCACTGAGATCTGTTTGAATGGCTGTACAAGATCGCAAAAGCATGGCAATGGGAAGGATCTGAAACAATGTCTCACTCGATATTGACTAGAATATGAACGACCCCGCGATCTTTTCATAGCAGAAAAGGCTATTTAGACTAGGGTACTGAATAACTATGATCTATACTCTCATATTATACTTGGATCATAAACATGGGAGCTTATTGCCTACCTAGGTAAGAGCCCAGGATATGCCATCTAAGAATAGATATTCTGATATGGTACACCTGGAACTCAACGTTGAAACGCGCGAACGTAAACTCTCGGCCCGAGATGGACTTTCTGAGTCGGGTAGACCGGCTTACTGTGTTGCTATTTCTTATGCACTGTCTCATTCATCAAGTGCAGCGTCTAGTGTGGCGTGACGTGCGCCTTTTCGGTAGCTCCTGCAGATTGCCGCCTTGACTGGTGCATATCACCATCCCCAAAGTAGTTAGTGGACGATCCTGATTAGCTGCGTCTCAACACGCTTTGATGTAATCATGCAGATCCTCAACGAATGGAAAAGCGGAGAAAGCAAAAGGCTGCCCGACACCGCTGTTTGTGAGGAGAAAGCTATCCATGAGGGTAGCTTGCTGTTGCCATAGCACAAAGATATAGCATGATTATGGTGCCTTTCAAATTTCGATTTGGGAAGCTTCGAATAGAACGTTGCTTAACATAGCTCTGCCACGGCGTAATCCAAAGAGACTGTGCTAAATGCAGGTAAATAATGAGCCTCACATCTCCGAGACAACGTACGGAAAGAGGCGGAGTCAGTGAAACAAGTTCACTCAGTAGAGGCGAGCACATAATATGGTCAGACCGGGGTCGGCATCAAGTCGTATAGTTCTAAGAATAGCTTTATTGTCTGGATACGGCCGTGCAGGGAGGGGTAGCTTGTTACCTAAACGGCAGGTTGCCACTGCAACCCCAGAAAGGTTATAAAGGAAGCTTGAGCCCAGTATCTCAACTCCATCTCATCCATCTTTACATTAATAACAGCCTCTCACGAGCTACACATCCTCCAATTAATTCTCCAACAAACTCCCCATCTTCACGAAATCTTTTGGTCTTCAAACAACACCCGCCAAGATGCTCTTCTCTACCTTCATCGCCTCCACCATCGCCCTTGGAATGGGTGTCTCCGCAGTTCCCACTCCTGCTACTCCCCCCAACACCCGCTACGCTCAGCTGCGCTTGTTCGGTGCTCCTGGCTGCTTAGACCAAAATGAGGGCGAACTGGGTGTCTACGGTGACTATGTCAACAAGTGCCAATCTTTCAACGACATCACTGTCCAGTCCGTGAGCTTCGAGTACGCCATCAACAACTGCACTGGTGAGTATTCTTCTCAAATTATCCCGCAACACCCATACTAACAATACCCAATAGTCCAGATCTTCAGCGACAACGAGTGCCAAGCCGGCGCCAGCGACGTCGCTCTCCAGACCTGCGGCCAGGGCGAAAGCCAGTACGGCAGCTACTGGGTTCACTGCGACCACCTTTGAATGATTCAGGGTGAACTTTAATTTGCATTTGGATCCGGGACCTTAATTACAGCCTTTACCCCCACCGCATGAAAGCCACACGAAGCATTTTTACTTTTTTTTTCTACGATTGAGATGACTCGAATTACGCGCTCTGGATGTTACTACGATATACACGTCACATAGACCTCTAATGCATATTGTTTTGATTTCTCTCGCTTCATTTTTTGTTCGCGCACTATGGGACCATCGTCATGTCATGTTAGACCGAGTCTCAATTCTGATTCTTGACTCTTTTGCCAATAGCACTGCGTCATTTTGTTTCACGGTTGGTTTGAATGGAAAGCTCGAGCAAACGGGATAACGGTATCCCCGGGCGCCAAGAAACGCCCCCCCCCCCTTCTTGAGCGCTTTTCGATGTTCGATTTTAGTATTGGTTCCGGCATTATGAGGGGACTTTTTTCATCCAGAATCTACGATTAGTGACTGGGTACATCCGCATCGTATCGACCTGATTAATCTAGATCTGAAGGCTAATGTTTCAAGAGAGACGTCAATTTTTCATGAGATACTTCCAGCCAATCAGCTGATGAAAGTGTTGGTTACACAATAAGAGTGCTTTAGCCCTAGA
Source organism: Mycosphaerella populi pn0402 (assembly GCA_002153405.1). Lineage (NCBI taxonomy): Eukaryota > Fungi > Ascomycota > Dothideomycetes > Mycosphaerellales > Mycosphaerellaceae > Mycosphaerella > Mycosphaerella populi. Next base: position 10,991 of record KZ118964.1, on the reverse strand, counting down.
ACCCATCTAAAACCGATCACGAGAACATCACCGCATCCCAAGACTGACAGATATGCTTATAATTTCATAACTTCATATTATAATTTTGTTTTTATAAAATTTCCAAGTAACGTAGAACCGCCTGGGAAAATACTAGTAACAAGCGAAGTAAAAAAAATAAAAAAATTCCATAATCAAAAGGCACAACAGCCACCCCGCAAAGAACTTCAAACCTGGATATTGTAAAACTCAGAAAGATCAACCTCCGGCTTACGAGCACGGAAAAGCAATTCAACAGTCGGATCCGGAACAGATTCTGTATGAATCTCAAAGTTTTTCGGACGCGTGGTCCCCTCTTTGAACTTCCAGTCGTAGTTCAGTAGCAGGTGAAGTAGCACTATCTTGGTCTCATTCGAAGCAAAGAATCGACCTGGACAAGCATGAACGCCATGCCCGAATCCGAAGCTCTGGTTCGTTGTCGTGACAAATTGATGCATGTGCTCTTGGCCGGGTGTCTGGCGTTTCTTGAGAAATCGGTATGCGTCGTACTTGTCGGCTTCTGGGTAGATGGAGTTGTCTTCGTTGACGGTGTGGGCGGAGATGACAATCGTTGCGCCCTTAGGGATGATGTTGCCGTCTGAGAGGACGACATCTTTTGTTGCGACGCGGTTCATAGAGGCTGCGGGGAGATTTCAAAAGTTAATCGAGGAAATTCGAGAGGACTATGTTCCTGATGGTTGGGACTGAGGGGGGTTATGTCACTTACTAATGCCCACTGGGTGAGTTCGCTGTGTCTCCTTCATCATGCTGTCCATCAACTTCAGCTTCAATAAACTGGTTTTCTTAAGCTTGCCGTCTTCAGCGAACACAGCCTTGATCTCGTCCCGAAGAGGCTGTATATACTCTGGATGCGCGGCCAGGTCATACATGATGTTGGTAAGAAGATTGGAGGTGGTATGAATAGCTGCCAAGGCAAGGCCCAATTGTCCGTTGGTGAAATCGAAGTATTCACCATACTGAGCAGAGAGTTTCTCGAACCAGTCCAGCGAAGTGGATTGAGTGACGGGAGAGTCATCCTCGATCAACCCCTTTTTGATTGCGTCACGTCTTTCGATTTCTTCTTGCACAATTGCACGACCGACTTTCAAATGCTGACGAAGTTTCTGCATATATGGCAGGAAATGGTGGACAAAGGGACGCAGAATACTAGGCCACATTCTGAGATCGCGTGAAGCCATGAAAGCATCGATTGTGTAGTTCACTGCTACGTTGACCCATTCCTTGTTGCGAGCGGCTCTTTCACCGAGAAACACGAGAGTCGAAACTCTACCCACGGCATAGGGGATGATGCTAGAGAATTTGTATGATGTCCAATCTGTACTCGTGATAGTTAATACTGGTGAAAAATTCTCTTTCTTCAGGGTAACTCATCAAGCCATACCATCGGTGGGAGGTAATTGATCTTTCAAAGTCAAGGCTGTTTCCTCCATCAGAGGGGTAGTCACGGAACCTAGTTTGATTGAATTAATGCCAGTCTACAGCGGGATCAAGGTACCTCTCCTTACCAAGTGCTTGAGTAAGATTGATTCGAACTGAGTCTACGAGGATGTTGTTTCCTTTCACAGAGTGTCCACCGACATGGAACACTTCAAAGCCAGCAATACGATTGTCGAAGAAATTCTGCAATCGGGTTAGTGATACGAGGCTAGGATAAGAACATAGACATGGGGGGCAAAATTTTGAATTTATCTCGATTGCTAGTCTGATTTTCTTACCTTCCTGATGGCTTGCATGAAGTTCAAGTCCGGGTGATTTTTGATCTCGTCCACGTACTTCGGGTGTAGGATAACCGTTGGACGGTTAGGGCTCATCACTTGGAAGACATTTTGACCCTGATTACGAGCCAAAGTTTAGCTTGGATTACTGAGGTTTTTTCATTCACTCCTCCACGTACCTTTGCAAACCCCTCCGAAATTATGGATCGCGCAGATGTAGACCATCGGGCCCTTGCCTTTTTGTTGGACAATTCCCACCAGTTTTTGCCAACTAAAGGTAGTTGCCTATATGGAATTTCTGTAGATATATCCTCCCAAAAGGTTGCGACGAATAGCGCGAAGAGGGTGACAAGAGCACCTTGGACAAAATAAGGGGATCCAAGTAACTCGGTTAGGACCGCCATAGCGCCGGTGAAGGCCCGATAACAGGCAATAGTTATGAATAGGAAGCTTGTAAAGCACTAAAATCCCGACATGGGGGTTTTTGGATATGGGGAAAGTCACATCTATTTATTGACAAAAAGAAAAGAAAAAAAAATGGGAAGAAGGCGAGCCCACCACTTAGGTGGCGCGTGTTGCTCATCGGCCTATGTCTAGAGCATCCGAGAAGGTGGAGGACGCAACCCCCCAGATCGGAGCCTGCGCAGGCCGGTTAAGGCTAAGAAATTGGGTCAGAGGCCCATTCTCACCCATTCTCACCCATTTTGCCGGGATGTGCATCATCCGAGCGAGACTAAGATTCGGCGGAGCCAGATAGTTGCTGTGCACGCAGGAGCGCCTTCGGCTTCCGAGAGTGGGAATTTCGACATTGACTGTCTTTGCTCGGTGATTCTTTCAGATGGGATTCATTGACTCGCCTGTTCTTTTCCAGGAAGCTTGTGTGCGTGAGTTACGTATTATTACTAACCACCGTGAAGAAACTAGTTAACGGGCCCGGGTCGCGAGAACGAGTACGAGTATCCCCTGAATTCCCACTTTCTTATACGCCCAACTCTAAATTAACATTTGTCAATTGAGCTCCAATAATTCCACCTGTAGAAGTTACGTACGTCCAGCTTCCGTGTATTCGACTCTTGCTGGTATGCCTACCTAACTGACTGCTGGTCTAATACTCAAAGGCTTCAAGAGGGGGAAAAATCGTCAAGATTATTAGTAGTCCATTTTGTGACGTAATTCTAGGGTTTGACAAGGCGACAAATTGAAAGTCAATCCAAGGTGTCCTTGCCAGAGAGTCCTTGAAGTCTTATTGTAGTCTGTCACTGGCCAATCAGGATCGCTGTCACCAGCCAACAGCCGCACATCCCTGCCTTCTGGACAATGGGATTTGACACGTAAAGTGTCACTCAAAATTCTGGAATTCCCCGCGCAAAAATGTTATTATCTGCACCAACGTTTAGAATAGGCAGTTGTCCACGAGCAGGAATGGTGATCGTTACTAGAATCGTACGCGAGACCCCTTTAGTGCGCCAATTTTGGGGCGGCGCTAGGGATAGCACGACGGTGAAACAACGAGCGGGGATAAGGCTAGATTTTTGGGTCGTTTGGACTTGATGTGTCGAAAACAAAGAGTATGATAGAGTGAACGATCAGCTGCAGCAGTCCGTTTGGGTGTCAGCATCTAAATAGCCCGGAAACAGTTACCTTGGGTCATACTTCTCCAATCACCGGCCTGGCCCCCCTTCCCCACCACATCCCCGCATTGCTCCATCTCATCCTCATCTTCATGCTCTAGTCTAAGTATTATCTACTGTGGGCTTCTAAGATAATTCACCATGGGCGACTGTGGTCCCACTGTCTCATCAGGACACTCCACTTGTGTGGACCAGCTGGCTCAACAGCCTGCTACGCCCAATGAGATCTCCGTACTCGTCACGGGGTTTGGCGTGAGTGATCGATCTACACTCGGATCGAGTCCACTTCCTTCCGAACTGACTGTGCAGTCCAGCCCTTCAAGACCAATGTCGTTAACGCATCTTTTTTAATCGCATCATCACTCCCGCCAGCCTTCTCATTCCCCGCCGAGGACTCCCCTGCAACCGACCGCCGTATCGTCCTCCATGTTCACCCAACTCCCATCCCTGTCGCTTACGCGTCCGTCAGAGAGTCTCTACCCAAGATCCTCCGTGACTTCGCCGCAGCCCACGGGGGTCGTCGCCCTGATCTAGTCATCCACATTGGCATTGCAGTGCCGCGGCCTTATTATTCTATCGAGGCGCTCGCGCATCGCGATGACTACCATATCACCGATGTAAACGGTCAGATGGGCTACGAGGACGGCGAGAAGCGGTGGAAGGAACAGGGGCTGCCCCCGATACTAACCCCTGGCAGGGCTATTACCGCGAGTGGAGACAAAGCCCCGTCCTTGGTGAATCCGTTTACGCCCAATGATCATTTGCTGGACAGCTGGAAAGCGCATGCTCCGGCGGATATTGACCTGCGCCTTTCGCATAATGCGGGGCATTACCTCTGTGATTTTATTTACTACACGAGCATGTCATTGGCTGCACAGCAGGACCAGGATAGAAATGTCTTGTTTTTACACGTTCCGGGAAGCGCAGAGGACGCTGACGTTGAGCGTGGAAGGCATATTACCTTGGCTCTCATTAAGGCTTTGGTCATCTGTTGGATTGATGAGAAACATCCCGCGTGATTATGGTCTTTCATCTATTGCAAGTAACGTTCCCCTTTCTTTTTTTTCTTTTTCTTTTTCTTTTTTTTCAAGTTTGGCCTTCCAGGTTTTGCATTTTACCGCGCGCATGATATTACGAAGCTTTGACGCGGGCATACATAATACATGAATATCAGCCAAAAAACAAGGATTGTACAGCAAAGGACATTCCTCCCTATCAAGCCCACCCTTTTCAAACTATACATGGTCAGCTGACTTTAGTGAGGCCTGGTAACTCAGATGGTAGTAGTGTTAGAATCCAAGGAAGTTGGAATTATGATCATGATAAAGTTCTATTAGCCTATTCTACCTAGCTGTAGTCGCGGCGATAATGTAGGCACTTTCTCCTATGGAAGCATGAACTTGTCCGACACCGTTAGACCCACAGATATAGAAGAAATTGCGTTTAGATAGAAAGATCCACGAAAAATAAAGGAAAAATCAAGGAATGCAGCTTTGTGCCCGTATCACCCTCGCTGGCGCTTAATGACAGCTTACGCTTTTATAGCTAGTCGTTCAATAATTGACGTCCTCTTACGGCCTCTCGGTGGCGCGTCTCCTCATCCCGTGGATGCGCTACTTCTCCTTCGCATAATCCGCTCGTTGCCTTGAATTCCCGTGTGCGGGTACTGGAATCATCTGAAGGCCGTCAGCTGGCCAGTCCGTCAAGGGTTCTCTTCTATTGAAGACAATGATGACCAAGATGAGCTGCATTACCGTCCGCCTTCGCCTCATGCTCTGGAGGCGGTTCTGATGGGTAGTCTCTTCATCTTGATCATAGTCGTCTTCAATAGAAGAGAACGCATTACAGGGCTGATCATTAGGCTAGTTTGGTTATGTAGTTTCTTCGGGATTTACGTGGGGTGGATTTTTGTTCTCTATGGGATAGCAGTACCATGCGTGCTCATCACCTGACGGTGTTGAAAATTAATTTTTGATGCGTCGCTACATAACAGTTCCCAGCACATTCATGCTTATTTTTGGATACACATGATACACGTACGCACTTGTCTTTGCATGAATTGGGATCGATCAAGTGTTGTTCTTTCATTGGCGATTGTGAGCTTCTTGAAGGCCTGAAGCTGTCATCATCAACTTGCTTATTCTTGAATATAAACACCCCTGGTTCATGATCTTCGTTCTCTAGCTCATCCGCATCACCATCATAAGGACTTAATTTAACCAATCCATTGATTGCTCTCGTCAACCCTATCATGATACGGCCAGTCAGGCCGATAATATCTCTGGATCGCGTCGGCACCATCAAAGAGTTCGTCAAAGCCAACATTCGCGATACTAAGATTCATCCAAATAATATGCGCCTCGCGACCCTCCTGTCGCCCCCATTCGAGTCCCCGTTCATGAGGGTATTCCACGTCTGTTAGAATATCTCCTAAATCCCCCCCATCCCCCGTCCAGACGCATAACCCATTCATGATGATAACTTTGAGATCATCTGCGGATTGCTGATCAATGCATACTATGCACCCTTCACATCTTTCCTTATACTCCAAATATAGCCTCCACATCTCCTCTGGCGTTGCATCCTCTGCGCCTTCGTCTCCATCTTTCCAGGGAACGGGACAAATAAATTTTTCATTGTCAAAAGAATCGTCGACCGTGCCCTCTGACATGATTTCTTTGTAGATAGCTTCGATTTGATCGCGGCTTAGCTTATTCGTGAGGAAGATCAAGGCAACTGAGATCATTGCCCTTCCCACTGGGAGTCCAGCTTTAGGGGTGGGATAGAATGGTTTATCATAGCTGGACATGACAAAGGTAGATGGGAGGAACTCTAGTTTGTCCGTTCCAAGTTTATCCAGAACTTCCCAACGCTCTGCGTGCAAGTTGTTTTGCTGGAGAATACCACTCAAGGAGATCCAAAAGACAGCTAGTCCTACCTCACAATCGCAAAGGGACAGTAACTTGCATGAAGGTATATCATTGCCTTCAATCGGCTTCAACAGGACGTAAGGAGCCTTGACGTTATCGGGGCACCGATCATTCTCTTTTCCAGAGAGCGCCTCGCGGAGAAGAGTGAGGTCACGGCGAGATGGCGGGTGGTCCCTTTCCCACGCGATCAGATGGACCTTGGGTGCAGAAGATTTTCTCTTATCGTCTTCCTTCTTCTCTCCATCTCCCTCACCCTTGAGCTCTAATCTTTTGAACTCTTCATTGACTTCTTTCTGGAGGGTAGACTGCAACTCTTCCCGCTCACTTTCTGTGGTTGGGAAACACACGAGAATGTTGATGAAGGGAGCATTGAATGTATAATCGAGGTCCGCAGGAAGTTTGATTGGTTCTCCTAGTCTCAATCCTGCCTGGGCTTGAGAAGTTATCTCGAAAATCAACTCTGGGGGGAACGGCGTGTGTTCCGAGAGAGCAGCCACAGCCCTCGCAGTCATGTTCTCATATGCAAATGCATCCGCAGTGGTTGGAGTAAACGGAAGATTATCTGGGTCAAGAAGTTCGAAGCCAATCTCTTCGTAAATAGCTGGTTCGTCATAACTAGTCAGCCCTTGAAGTTTGCAAGAACGACGAGTAATGTCAAAGCTGTCTACAGCTGCACCCAAGTCGATCCGCTCGTATTTTTCGTCTTCCTCATCAGCGTCATTATCGTCATCCTTGCTGTTGTTCTCTTCGCGTCTCATCGTTGTTCGCTTCGCAATGACGCGCAGTTGGCCATCGGTCTTCGGACGCGCTGCTACCATTACCACTGTGATGGGGTCATCTTCCCCTCTAACAGGGAACTGTCCCTCTACTCGACGCTTAGTAGCTTCATCTGCGACCACAAAGCCCGGGCGACCAGCGCGATAGGCTACAATAGCAAGTGCGTACAGAATTGCCTGGCTGTCGCGCCTGTCGCTGTGCAGAGCAAGCGATCTCAAAAACGCATGGCCTGGATGCCACGATTGGAGTTTATAGTTGGCATTGGATGGTTGAAGATGTTGTACAAGCTTCTCCTGGTGAGCCGAGTCCAGATCGGTGAGGTAGATCAGCAGGAGGGACTTTTCAGCCGTAGGGTCTGGCGAGGGAATACCAGCGCCGGACATATGATATGGCGAAGTGGTCGTGGTCATGACAGCGTGTTCTTATTCGAAAACTTCCAGGATTCTAACGTCCATTGATTGATTTCAACGAAAACGAAATAGACGACAGTTGTCCTCTTATATGTTGTTTGTACAGGATGAGGACATATAAAATTATAAGGATAGCTAGCCTGAAGAGCAGCAGGAGTGACAGCAGTAATAATCCATGCGACGTAATCAGTTTTACGAGTAAACTCAGTTTGATCCGCGTAAGTCGCATCAGCACAAGTTGCCCTGATCTGCAGGTTGACGCCCGTCAATCGGACATTTTGCCGGCCCGGGTTCGGCAAAATACGAGACCCGAGAACTACGACTTGTGCTCCTCATCACCTCAAGACTATGAAGGAGCGAACAAAATGCTGCAAGAAATACCCAGTTCTTCATTAAGCGTAGGACTGGTACTTTTGCTTCCAGTCCTACTCATCCCCCTACTCAAGGGATGGATCAGTAAAACACCAAGCAGTCTCCTACCGCGCCTACGCTTGTGGCAACGCCGTCCCAAACAATCAAGCGAGATCATTGCATTGCGCATGTACCCAATCAAATCATGCCGCGGCTTTGAAGTGCAACAGACCACTTTAAGAGAACATGGGCTGGACCTAGATAGACGCTGGATGCTCGTCGATGCCAAAACACACGAGTTTTTGACAATCCGCCAAATCCCCAACATGACACGGATTGGCACTGCTCTCAGCGCTGATGGAAACGAATTGATTATCACTATCCCTAACACCGAAGGGAGAACCCGCTCCAAGAAGGTTTCCTCCCCTTTCCTAACTATTCACATTCCATCCCACCCCTCGCCGGAATGGCTGGCCGCTCACACTACTGTCTCTCCCGTGCGTATCTGGGACAATGATACTGATGGCTACATCTACAATGACGACGTAAACGCCCCCTTCTCTGCATTCATGGGTCGCCCCGTCGCGCTGGCGTATAAGGGACCCACCCCACGCGTGCTGAAAGGCAACGGTGATCCAAAATTGCTTGGTCGAGTTCAAACTATCGGTTTCCCCGATGTATTCCCTATTCTCATTGCTTCAGACGCATCGCTCAATGAGCTTAACTCCCGATTGCAGAATGAGGGTGCGGACCCAATTACTGTCGAGCGATTCCGCCCCAATATTGTGGTTCGAGGGCAGACGCCCTGGACCGAGGACTCGTGGAAGGTTGTGCGCATCGCCCCCGCCAGTGACTCGAAGGGCTCTTCAAAGTCAGACAATGTAAAGCCTGTCCCTTTGGATCTGGACATTGTCGCTCGCTGTGCTCGATGCCAGGTGCCAAATGTTGATCCTGACTCGGCCGTTAAGCATAAGAAGCAGCCGTGGAATACACTTATGTCGTATAGGAGGGTGGATGAGGGGATCAAGTACAAGCCTTGTTTCGGTATGCTGAGTGCCCCGAGGAATGAGGGCTCTATTGAAGTGGGCATGCGCTTGGAGGTGCTTGAGGAGACCACGAAACACCGCTATATTACTGGGTTTTAGCCAGGACAAGGTCTCATATGTTCATATGATCAAAATTTGACGACTTTGTGGTTTTTAATTCACAATTTTTATGGTTTGATTCTAAAAGTGGCCAAAGCTGGTTTTCTAAGAGAGCTTTCCCAAGAAGATGGTGGGCTATCACTAGCATACTACTTTATCTATTATGCAACAGAAATAATCACTTCTTTTCCGAGACTCTTCCTTCTGCCAGATACTGTATAGCATTATATAAGTTCTAATACTTGAGAAGATGCTCCAAAATGTTGGAGGGGAAAAAATAAGCCATTAGGTACTTTTGTGTTCTTTTTTATCCCGATTCGAACATACAAAGTACCCTTCCCTGTACATTCCTATATCCTCAAGTATATAACTTAGTATACCCAGGTATACAGAGTATACAATAGAAGTTCCCAGGGACACGGGTACAGCTGTATGATTCTAGACCTAACATGGTTAGTCACCGTTAGTGCATCGGCCGAGTAAATAAAATAGGGTGGCCGAATAGAAACACTCGAAATCACCACCAACAACGAACCACGCCCTTTTTAGTAAAAAAAAGGGACAGTCAAGCAAAAAACATACAACAGTCAGGATTCCCATGCGGTCACCCACCATAGTACTAACTGACCGGCGTGTGGCTTAAACGCGGTTAATATGCCGGATGGGCTTTACCGCTATGTATTATCTTTATAGGGAAAGTACATATCGAGGGCTTATATACTGATCTCCCAAATGACTGGCGTATTGAAACCAGTAAAAATGGATGGGCTGCTGATAAAATTGGGCTCCGATGGCTTGAAAAACACTTTATTCCAGTTTTAAAGCCCCGAGCCTTTGGTAGCTATCAACTTTGGTTCTTGATGGTCATGGAAGTCACCTTACTCCTCGATTTGACCAAATATACACCGAAAATAATATTATCCCTATCTGCATACCTGCACATTCATTATATCTATTACAGCCACTAGATGTGGGCTGTTTTGCGGTCTTAAAGTGTGTATATGGAGCTTTGGTTGACAGCTACATGCGGGCTGGTGTTAACTATATTGATAAGCTAGATTTCTTGTCAAATTACCCTCTTGCTCGTGAAAAGTGCGTTTTCTGGTGCTGGATTAGTACCATTTGATCCCAATACTGTCATCTCAAAGCTTGATGTCCGTATACGTACGCCGACACCCTTGCTAGTCAAGAGAGCTATTTTTCGCTAAAGACACCTATAAATCAACGACAGCTTAAGAAGCAGGCTTCCTCTATCAAATCTTTGCTATCTCGGTGTTCTAGGAGCCCAGTTATGCACAAATAAACCAACTTGTGAAAGCTTGCGAACAAGGGCTCGCAGCGGCAGAGTTACTTCGGTCGGAGCTCTCAAAAAGCCACATTGCGAATAAGAAGCAGGTCCAAAGGAGAGCAAAATCGTCAAAAAAGATCTCTCAAGATAGAGGCGTGACAGGAGAAGAGGGCCGAAGAGTGATATTAGAGCTTCAAAATCCTGAAAAAGCTACAAATTTACCTCCCGAAACACCGACGCCGGCAGCGCCGCCAGGACCAAGAACATCATTTTACCCCCTTGAAGGACGCTCGAGAAGGAGGCCAAAATGTGGGAAATGTGGAGAATTGGATCACAAACGCAATTATTGTATATAATCTTGAATCAATTTATTTGAGTGGTGGAAAATACAGCTTTAAGAAATAGAGATCTGGTATATTTTAATAGGGCTGGCCATCCCGCTTACCGAATACATTACAGACGGACAACATTTTCATGGTACATGATCCGACTAAGCCTAAAACGATAACTAATTGATGACTCATCAATATAGAGTCGCAGATCGGCACTCTTCGTGATAACCCAATTCCCTCATCTCACCCCCTTCATACGTTCAAAAGAATGCCAAACTTTCCAAGATTCTTCTCGTTTCGAGTTCATCGATTTGGTGATTGAAATATGGCACTACTGCTACAGGAACTGATCTCACAGGCCCAGGAAGAGACA
>KZ118963.1:4885-28763 GCA_002153405.1 Mycosphaerella populi pn0402 | reverse complement strand
TGCTAGTTGAAAACTACCAAACTGACCACTCCATTTGGTCCTTGTTGATCGAATGGGAATTTTTGAACAATCAAGTTGTCTTGATCTCCTTGGTCTTGTACCATCGAGATTCACCGTGCCAGCAGTCTTAGCACTGAGGGATGTTGAATCCCCGCCTGAGTACGATATCAAGTCTTCTTTTCATTACTGTGCTACCCATGTTGGTGGCCTGTAGAGAAGAGAAATTTTTGATTCCACGACGCGTCGAAAGCCGTAAACATCCCGTTGTGTGAGAAGCGCGCGTCTAGTTTTGTTGGCCGCTCGGAGGTTGGGCCTGCCGGCCAGCCACCCAGTAATGAAGTCCTCTGGTTTACCAACCAACCTAAACGATAACCAGGTCGCATTAGGCGCTCACGTTTGTTAAGAGAACTAAACTAGAGGAGAGAAATAAGTATGGATAATGAGGTGCTCGTCAGTTAGGATCGCTGGGGGGCTGACCACTTATATCGATAAGTCAGGTGACCTTGCATGACTAATTCCCATAATGAGCAATCAACATAGTGACACCTCACCTCAAATGTTTCTCTTCCCTCTGTTTCTTGCCTACCGATTACACATGGCAACGGGCCTTATGGACTCAAGTCCTTAGAGAGACTTGTTTAGTGAAGGAGGTGCTGATTGAGAGCGCCGGGTCGACGACAAAGTCAAAAACTTCTATGAAGCTTTTTTCGATGTCGCTAGAGTAATTCGTTATAAGCAAACTGGGTAGTTGGATTGTAAAATTAAGATTGATCACGAAGAACTAATACATGATGTGCCAAATGAATGTCCTTATCTATTCAGTCCTTATCACTTGATGAGATCGGGTCTCACTGCTTGATGCTATCCGTGCATCGCTTGATAGAATGTACATACCTCGAGATCCTTTCTGCCTGGACTTCGAGCAACGATCTTCCTACGTATGATATCCCGTAGGACAAATGTTAATAGATCCTTCACGCCCTAGGCCCACTGGCTGGTGTCTTATGTTATATCCTAATCTTGTTCCTCAGATCATGTGTGTATATGCCCTGTCAGTCCCTTTAGATTCCTGTCGTTACGTTCTGTTCTGGGTATTGGCTATTAAAGACCCCTGTGTACATACATACACACAAACATGATATTTATTTACCATGAAGTAACTATGCTATTCCGCCCCGCTCGGATAGGACAGTTCCAAGGTTGCTTTTTAAAAGCTGCAGGTATCGACTTGCTAAGCTATCAGGAAGCAAGTCCCGAGGGCACATGACAGTGAAGGTTTATCTCTCTTCTGTCGTAGGTATATATAACCCCTGGCGATCCACCCGTGGACCTTCACCGCCTAGTGACGTCGGGGTTTTGGCAAGTTCGAGGGGCTGCTAAATCTCTCTACTATCGCCAACAGTGAACTCTGACTGTCTGCTGTCTCTTCCAAGGTTAGAACTGGAACATGTATCCGGTGCTCTATTTACCTCACGTCTCTGCGGTTATCACCTAGCCACAGCCAGCGAGAACTAAGGCGGCGCCTCCCTGATCTGGGCCGAGGCACCGCAGCTGACGTAGCGCAAATGGTCCTCTCCATACTGTTTTCTATCTGCTCTCTTGGACTATCCCCTCGAGGATCTTCGCCTCGAACTGATCAGAATCAGCCATGCAGACGAGCGCCTCCAGTACACCGGCAGCAGACCGCCACGACTCTGCCAAGGCAGCCAACAACCTCACAGAAACCCCCGCCAACGCCCCCGAACGCGTAGGGCCTCGTGGCCACCAAAGATTCGTTTTTACGGATGCCGTTGCCTTGCGATACCTCGAGGAAGACCCCTCCACCGATGTCCTACAGCGCCGTACATTGCTTCGAGGCTACGAGATCTATATCGTGGAACAATGGGCCTGCTCTAGAATCCACCCTACATTCATTATCTCGACCTATACAGGCGATCCTTCTCATACTGTCATGGTCGGTGTTCTCAGTGTACCGACCGACGAATCAACCTGGTCACCCCGGCTTCGGATGTACTTTGACGCGGTGAAACAATACCATGGACGCAAGAAGGAGACGCCAATCGGAACAATTATGGTGACAGATTTGGGGTCTTTCCCATCCCCTTTGACGCTGATTCCAATCCCTGAGGGCGATATCAAGAAACACAGAAACGACTTCATTGTGAACGAGGATCTCAAGCGGCTCGGCTGTGCTGGACGCGCGGGCCTCAAACTCCAGCACCCATCGCCTGCGACGGAAGCAAAATTTCACCACCTGTATCGAACAAGTGAGCAGGTGGAACTGTACTCCGCAGTGGCAGAGCTGGTAAAGCAATGCCAAGTTGCTTTAATGGTATTTGATAAGCTCGCGCCGTCATATGTAGATGGCTTGCTGTGTGATGTGACTGAGAGTGCAATCGGCGATTGGTGGGCAGATATTGGTACGGACCTCTATAATATCGAACCCAGTGACGGTATCCTAGGCCCGACAACCGTGGCTGCACTCCTAGGAACACTCCTCGGGGCTCGGAACCGATTGCATACATACGGTGCGCCTGTGGGGAAAGATGCGTTTGATATTGATAATATGAAAAGGGGCATCGGTAGCTTCCAAAAGTCATATAAGATGAGCAGGTCACGAAGACTTGATCGGCAGACATTGGATCGACTGCACCGCGTGACTGCTAAGGCAGCGAATGCCGAAGGCTGGACTGATGCCGTCAAGTCGACTATGGCTGAGCTTGGCGGCCAAGGAGGCGAGATGGTAATGGGTATGGTTCGTGGACGTGAAAAGGGCGGCATTGCTGATGTCGAGACCTTGGATCTGGACACCTTCATACAGAACTGCTACGGATCCAGAGCGAAGTGGCTATGGCTCGGCAAGTCGCGAAAGAGCGCTCATGATTATGGATTCACAAAAGGCCCTGGAACTGAAGTGATGTTCACTACCGACGACCAGGGTGGATACATCTGGACTAGTCGAAAGAAACATTCTACAGAAGATTTCCATCCAGAACGAGTTGCTTCTGGGCAGGATCGACAAGGCAAGATACCTGAATCAGCAGTAGCAGAAGAACGTGATCACCCAAGAAAAGGCGTGAGTGAACGAGTCTCAGATGCTCGGGCTGGCCTGGGTCGTTTCAAGGACGCTGTTGGTCTACGTTCCCACCATCACAAGCAATCACGAGAGGGCCCGGAAGTGATGTATGATATTGCTTATCGTCCATCAATCGATAGCGACACAGAGCAGTCTGCGTCTACAAGACGGACCAATTCAGGGTTTCCATTGGAGCAAAAGATCATTTCAGACCCTGAGAGCCGGCAGGAAGACGAGCGAAGTAGCCAACCTACTGCTGTAGCTGAGTCGACGACAGATACCAAGCCCCCAGAGATTCATATTGAGACAGTGCCAACAGCAGCTCCTACTGAGTCTGAGATCCAGCATGAGAATCCAGACCAGCTCCACCTGCCTCACACAAACGATTCGGCAGACGAAGACTCTGATCTAGAGCACTCTAAATCGCGTTCCGATGCTGGCTCAAGTGAGCCAGATCGAGATGGAGATAAGCCCGCTGCTGGTCTAGCAATGATGGCCCTTCATCGAGCGCACAGCTATGAAGAGCTCAGACATGTCAAAACCCACGACGATCGATGGGACGACCGTTGCCCTCGACATTTGTCTTTCAGCAACGTAGAAGACGTGGTACTCAGTTGGGATCCGATAGGTGACCGCCCAAAGGTCGAAGATACTGACAACTTGGAAGCTGCGATAGCGCAAGAAGACATGTTGTCATCAGATGCGCGTATCTTCTGCTCTCGATTCTTGGAACTGTCGCAACGCACAGTTCCTTGGGTGGAAAGACAAGTTGATGCCGTGGACGGCCTCAATCATGTTCTATATGACCGACACGAAGAACTGAACTCAGTTTACCTTGAACGTTTTGGCGATTTCCAGCGCCTGCGCGAGAGATCCAGTGACATTCTCGCTGACGAGCGCTCTCATCTTAACGACGGCGTAAAACGCGTCGAGCTACTGGGCGCGAAACTGGACTACGAATTACATACCCTCGAATCTAAAGTCGAGGACATGGAAGAAGGTTTAGCTGATTTTGAGCGCCACATTGTTAACGTTGAAACAAGGGTCAAAGGGCTACTCAAGGGTGAAGAAGACCATAGTGTCTCATGGATGACCTGGGTCCGACGGTCGTTCGGGTTCCCTGGATGATCGGTAAATATTAGATACCTGTACGATAATGCATTTCGCTTTGGATTCTCCTATTTCCCTTTTTTTTCGCTATTGTACATAGAAAGATCGGCGTTCCTCGCCTAATCCAGGTGTGATGTTACTGCAGTTCCATCACTAAAGACTTCAACTGATTCGGTGCCGAGGCCTAGATATCCAATCTCGGATTCCATCGAGGTGTCGGAGTGGAAAATAGGCCCCAACAACCCGCATCTCGCTCTCCATAGATAAACATGTGGTGCCGGCACTTTACATGCTCATGCCCATGCCACCTTGCTTGTTGGCAGCCTCACCCTGCATCTTTTCGCTGACCTTGACGTTGACATCAAAGAACTTGGAGACACAGCGGTCGAGGCAGACAGACTCGCCCTTGTTGAGGTCACCTTCGCGGTAGTCGACAGGGATGCACTTCTTAGTGCAGGATTCAGTGAGACTAGAGGAGTCTAAGCATCAGCATTTGCAACGTATAGATCCGAATAGCATGAGATAGCCATGCGACCAAAGCCAGCCAGCTCTTGACATGACATATCGAACAAATATAGAGCACTTACCGAGTGAACATGTCGGAGATCATCTCGACTTCGGTCTCTGCGGCAGCAAGCTTCTGCTCCGAGGACATCTTGGGCTGGCCACCGAAAAGGAAAGACATGGTGTATGGTGAGATATAGAGTGAATAAAATTCTAGCAGCGCAAAAGAAAGTCAGTGCTGATAAAACCCGTGGCAAAGTGCGCGACTTACAATTTGTATTTGATGGAATGGTTGTCGTCAGGGTCTGGAGGACTGAGAGACTTTGGGAAGTTCGGAAGCTTGGGCCACCCGCGCACCGCGTCCGAGTTTTCCCACTTTCCCTCGCCCGATTTTTCCTTCTTCTTCTTTCCTCCCAATGTGAGTTGAATCTATCCATGCATTCAATTCGCCCTCGGACTCCGTCCCGTGGCCTGGAGAGTCTGTTATGCAGGTAAGCTTTGGAAACATTTCGCCTTCTTTTTTCTCCTCTCTTGCCTATTATGATGATTTTTCCTACCTGCTTCAGAACCGCTGCAGTTGATGCTTTCGGGCATATGAACGCACTGGACTCTACCAATCCTGACAATTCGCATTCAATAACCATTTGTTGTGCATCTCGCGATTGAAATAAACCAGCTTTTGCTAACATGGCAATCTCAGTGCAAGCAGACAATTCCATTCACCTCGTATCTCCCCTTTGCGGGCCTCACTAACCCAACAGCAGCCTCATCGCCATGCTAGCTCTGCTTCATCACCAGAAAAGGCTTTTCAGGAACGCCTGCAGGAGGTCAAATCCGCTTGCCCAGATCCATATCCGCGGCTGGCCGTAGACGAGCGTACCTTGAGCTGTGCTGAATTTCGGTCTCGATATGATGGACTGGCCAACAATGACTCTGCCGAGGAAACTGTTGTCGTCTCTGGTAGGTTTTCTGGCTTCAGTTAAGTTGCCTTGCATATGTACTTAGATTAGACTAGGTAGAATACGTACCTGCAGATCCGCTGGGAACAAATTGATATTCATCGACATGATACAAGATGACCACAAAATCCAAGTTATGTGCAACAAGAGTCGGTTCGAGGGTATATCGTCCGAAGAATTCAAGAGGCTGCATCGTCACCTTCGTCGGGGCGATTCCTTCAGTAGGTTTCTCAATCGACAATATGCGGAGGCTTCCACCTAACGTATTCACTTATAGCTGTAACTGGCAAGCCACATCGTACTGGCCGTGGCGAACTCACAATCAGCGCAAGTGAGGTCCCAAAGTTACTTTCGCCCTGTCTACACGACGTGCCTGTCTATGACAACTCCCATGAAACCTCGCCCTACCCTCGCCATGTCCAATTCCTGGCCGATCCTGCAGCCGCCGACATCATTCGAGCTCGGTCATCTCTGATCCAATATCTACGCCAATTCTTTGTGGATCGGTCATTCATGGAAGTCAGTACACCGATCATTGAGTCTGTGGCTGGCGGTGCCATTGCCCGCCCATTCTATACATCTGCCACGGAATTCCCAGAGCGTCAACTGTCTTTGCGTATTGCGCCGGAGTTGTGGCTGAAGCGAATGGTTGTCGGCGGATTTGACAAGATATTCGAGATTGGACCATCATTCCGGAACGAGGGTAGGTGAACATGATACTTGACTCACTTATATGGACTATGGACTAATAAGGGGGAAAAACAGGTTTGGACAAGACACATAACCCAGAGTTTACTACGTGCGAATTCTACCATGCATATGCCAACCTTGAGGATCTCATGCGCATCACTGAAGATCTGCTGAGCGGAATGTCAGCGCATATCCATGCTTTCAATAAGAATAACACTCTACAGCCAACCCAAGCCAACTTCACTGCACCATTCCGGCGTATCAACTTCATCACTGGAATTGAAGAAGCTATCAACCAGAAGCTTCCAGACCTCTCATCAACAGACGCCCTTGAACAAATTCGCGCCCTTTTCCTATCCCTCTCCCTTCCTCTCCCCACCAACGCTACCCTACCTCGCCTCCTTGACGAGCTTTGCAGCACTTATGTCGAGCCTCAGTGTCAAGATCCTACTTTCATTGTCAACCCACCCGAATGTCTTTCCCCGCTCTCAAAATCATTCATACATCCCATAAATGGACAGCGCGTAGGAGCCCGCGCCGAACTATTCATCGAAGGCAAAGAAGTCGTCAATACTTACGAAGAGGAAAACTCGCCTTTTGAACAACGACGCAAATTCGAAGACCAGTTGCGATTTGGCAAGGACGTTGGCGAACCGGGCGAAATCGACGAGAACTATCTCGAGGCGCTGCAGTGGGGACTCCCTGCCACGGGTGGCTGGGGATGTGGCATTGACCGGTTGGCCATGCTCTTCACTGGCGCCAAGAGGATAGCTGATGTGTTGCCCTTTGGCAACTTGAGGGCCGTCTCCAGGCGACCTGGTAGTAGCGAGTGAAGTCTATACCCATTGTTAGTTTTGAAGTCCGTGTTGAGGACAAAGTGTATGATAGCGAGGCCCGTGTATTCAATATTCAACTCTATTCTAATACCGTACGGATACAATCTCATCCAATGAGGCATTAGCAGACCGTCGATGTAACTATGTAACTCTGGGCGTCGAGCCGCCGATAACCGCTTATCAAACCGTCAGGATTTTAAGTTGAAGCGGGGGAAAACAATCCCCGACTTCTACACAACCATGAGCGCTATCCAGGCCCCTGTGGCCCAGGCAGTTACTGTGAGCCTGAACGATCTTGTAAATGGTAATGTATCTTGGGGTACACCGGCTAGTGATAGCTGTATACCTGGACAAGCCGCTAACACAATTGCAGGCACCGTTTCCTTCGACACTCTCACAGAAGCTTTCGGCCCTTCGTCTCTGGGAATCATTGTCGTAAAAGACCTGCCAGAGAAATTTGTTCAGCTAAGAAAGCAAGTTTTGTCCAATGCATCCTATCTAGCAGCCTTGTCTCAGAGTGAACTTGGTAAGCTCCTAACCATTTCTTCGGCGGGTTAAACCCCAACTCATTGTCTATAGAATCTCTCGAAAGTCCTGAATCAAAGTACCTTGTAGGATGGTCTTGTGGCAAAGAAACTCTCAAGTCAGGACAATTCGATACTCTCAAGGGCTCTTACTATGTCAACTGTGCCTTCTATCAAGATGCGTCCTTGGATAGTGCCCCGGCGGACGGCTTCCCAGACCTACCGCAGTATACGGCCCCAAATATCTGGCCACCTTCAGAGCGACTACCGACATTCAAAACAAGCGTTGAGGACCTTTGCTCTTTGATAATCCAGACAGCCACGCTAGTTGCCAAGGCCTGCGACCGCTACGCAGAGGCCAACATCGAAGACTACAAGCCTGGTTATCTGCAGCGTGTAGTCGAGACAAGTCTCACCACCAAAGCTCGCCTTCTGCACTACTTTCCCTCTGGGGCAAATACTGTAGAAGATGATTCTACCAGTGACGATGATTGGTGTGCTACACACGTTGACCATGGATGCTTAACTGGCCTCACATCTGCCATGTTCCTCGACGAGGCTGCTACCCCTCCCGCCCTGGATGCAACTGCAGACTCACTTCCTCCTCTCCCTGAACTCACTCAGTCCCCAGACCCATCGGCCGGGCTGTATATCAAGTCCCGGACTGGCAATATCGTGAAAGTCAATATCCCCAAGGACTGCCTCGCCTTCCAGACTGGCGAGGCCTTGCAGCTGATCACCCGCGGCAAGTTCCGGGCTGTCCCTCACTTTGTGAAAGGTGCTCGATGCACAAGCGAAAGTAGTCGCATTGCGCGGAATACGCTTGCTGTTTTTACGCAACCGAACTTGGGCGAGGAGGTTGAGCCTGGTTTGACCTTTGCGGAGTTTGCGAGGGCCACTGTCCAGAGAAATTACTAGTCCTGCGAGATTGGCAATTGTTTTGCAAATTATCAATTTGAATACCAAGAAAAAAAGAAACTAAATAAAATCATTCCAAAAATAATCTTGCATACTTTTTCAATCATCATTCAGGTCTGGCTTCGGGATATGACTGAGACTCGGTTCTCAAGTATGGTATGCTGTAAGCAAAGACCGCCTCGCTCTAGCAATAAATATATTCATTACATACAAAACTTGGAAGACATGGTATGCTGTAAGCAAAGACCGCCTCGCTCTAGCAATAAATATATTCATTACATACAAAACTTGGAAGACTATTCTAGTATGAGAAAAAGAACCTCAATCCTATTTATTTTACATCAGGCCAGTTTAAGTGGTCTGGCCCCGCCAAACGCCGCGGTGTTGTGCCACTTGGCGTGTCCGCGGGCCGCGGGATTCTGACAAGCAGTCCAGCAGCTTGCACATAAATTCTCATTACTATCGTATGAGCCATCGGATTCATTTTGTTTCTAGTATTCACAGATACTAAGGATAACAGCAGCTCGTCAATTTTTCCATTCAACATGACGGTCTCAGAACAACATAGCAAGATTGTCATTGTGGGGTATGAAGCATCCAATCCACATGAGAAGCATGTACTAAAGCTCTTGAAGGGCCGGGATAATCGGACTTGATGTTGCATTGGTGTTGGCAGAGAAGGGCCTTGGACGATACGTTACTGTAGTGGCAGAATATTTGCCGGGAGACACTGCTGCCACATACACTTCTCCATGGTGAGCACTATATGCTATTGTGTGAATATCAGAAGCTAATTTCCAATAGGGCTGGCTGTAATTTTTCTGCACTATCTGCAAGTGATGAAAGGGCTTTGAGATGGGATCGATTCGGATATTCTCACCTGAAAAAGCTTGCAACCGAGAAACCTATCGATTCCTTTGTTTCTCATACCCCGTCTACGGAGATGTGGGATAATGTCGTACCCTACGAGAAGATCAAAGATATGTCAGAATATCTCGAAGATGTAAATAAAGACTCCATTCATGGATGTTGTTTATTGCCCAGCTGACACTTTTGAAGTTCAAAATTCTGTCCCCTCAGGACCTCCCCGATGGTGTGAAATTCGGTATCTCGTTCTCGACAGTCACTGTTAATGCACCGAAGCACATGGAATATCTCTACCGCAGATTGAAAGACGAGTTCGGGGTCACTTTCGTCCAGAAAAGGCTCGCCAATATTGAATCTGCATTCGTGAGCCCCTCAACAGCGGCTGTGGTCAATTGCACTGGTGTCTCTGCTAGAACTCTGTCTGGGGTCGAGGATGCCAAATGCTATCCTACTAGAGGGCAGATTGTTTTGGTGAGAGCGCCATGGGTTCACCAGAATATCATGAGACACGGAGACAGCTATGAGACATATGTGATCCCTCGGCCTGGGTCGAACGGTAATGTAATTCTGGGAGGATACGTACAAAAGGGTGATAGGTTCGTAAATCTTTGTCATTTCTCAAGTTGACGACATTTGGACTGACAAGGCTTCCTTAGCAAAACAAGCACCAGTGCTTTACAGACAGAGTCTATCCTGAAAAGAACAAAGGAGCTTAGTACCGAATTGAATCAGCAAGAACCCGAAGTCTTGGCAACATTTGCCGGGCTGAGGCCATCGAGAGAGGGAGGGACTAGAGTTGAGAAAGAAGATATTTTCATTGATGGCAAGAAAAGGGCTCTCGTTCACAATTATGGGGCCAGCGGAGCCGGGTTTCAGGCTGGATACGGCATGGCAATAGATGCGGTGGAAACCATTCGAGATACCGTCGAAGGTCTCCTGTCTGATAGTGCTCGACCACGTCTCTAATAAGGGGACCCTTGTAATAGAAGTATCACTTTACTTGATATTAAACTTCGTAGCTCTCACGGAAACACCTTTAAGTTATCAGATAACATCTCTTACTGAATACAGCTCTTTTGCCGCAACACACCCACACGGAAACAATTTTAAAGCGAGATCTTGTCCCAGTCTGCCCATTGAGTAGTTTGCGTAGACTCACATGGCAACGTCCTCGTCCTCGGGCTTGTAGTCGTCCATCTCATCTGCCTCAGTGACACCTCGGTAAGGTATAGACGCCCTGAGTTCGGTTTCAGTGAGATCGAATTCAGAATTCGTCTCACTGGCCATCTCATTCTTCTCATCTGAATTGTTATCGCTAGGCCCAGAGGAGCCACCAAGCCCGACCTGAACAAGTGCACTCATCCTCCCGACCTCCCCAAATTTTTCCTTCAGCGAAGGCCGACCAGCCCGACGAGGGAGCCCAGCCTGACGGATATCCGCATCAGTGTATGGCCCGCTGAGGATCTTCAGAATTGCTTGCCATCTCTCCGGGTTTTCTCGCTGCGGGGCACCAAGCCCACACTCGACGCCGTTCATGCTCGATAGACCCAGTGTTTCATTGCGGCTGGCTCCCCAGAACCAGTTAACCCCTTCTGGAATACGACTATCCGCCCTGTTGGAATAGTTGCGCCCGTTCAGCACGCTGTGCAGATCATAATCGAGCCGGTCATCGCCGTAGTACATAATCGTTGCTTCGGGCTCGAAGCAACGGCCCAAAACCATCGACGGAGACACGGCGCACAATTCACCCCCCGCGACGCGGTACCAGTCACCGTAGAGGTGCATGCCAATCTGGCGGAATGTATCGGTGACTTCCTTGTGCGTAAGCTTCTGTAAAGGGGACTCCTTGAAGGGCAAGGGACGGGCGAGTCGGTTGGCGTCACGAGTATAGACTCTGCCTGCAAGGAACGGGCGATTTTTCCTGGCAAGGTGGTGGGATTCCGGATCGGCGTCACATCCATTCATTTGAAGCCAGATCCGTTCAACGACCATCACGTCAACCGGATCAATTTCACCGCGTGTGACATTGCTTCCTACATGTGTATTTTCAAACGAGGTTTGTACCGGTTTGAGACGCACAGCGTCTTGCAAAGTAATCAGCTCGGGTCCAATGAAGATCCCGCGGCTTTCAAGGCGAGCGTTAGGCCACGAGCCGTGGATGCGAGTATGTGAAAGAAGATTCCATGAGGCCATTGTGGTCATGGCATATTCGATCGACGGATGAAGCTGTTCACGGGGGGTGGATTGGATGAATCGTGCAAATGCACTAAAAGGCCTGATGCACTTCAATGGGACATATTTTGATTGCATGGACAACGACTTGTTGGTACTCAAAGGATCAGGAAGAGTTTCGACACGGAAGCCAGAGTAGTTGACTGGTTTTTCCTTCTGGGTGACTGTATTGATGTCGAGATAAACGTTTGGCTCTTCCGGGGCCTGGGTGATCACTCCAGCACGCCACTCGGGCTTCTCCCCCCAATTCCCATCGGGCGTGAAAATTTGGTAGCATTTACCTTCCGGGTTCCATTCTAATTTACCGTCGTACTCGTGGAGCCATAGGACTGTTTCCCCCCGACGAGGAACAAAGGCAGGCTGAATGGCGAGTCGAACAAAGTAGTCTTCCAGCAGTTCGTGAGTTAGTTCCCAATCCATGTTCATCACGTGTTTGATTTCCTCATTGATACTGCCTTTTTCCTTGAGATCCATGATGTGAGCTTTCCAGTAATCAGGACCTTCCTCATCATAAGGATATTTTTCGCGAGGATATCTTTCACGAGGATATTTTTCGTTGACAGTGGATCTAGACCCAGGGCCAGACCTGGGCAGAAGCTTTGCATGTACCTTTAGGGGCGTCGTTCCCCCTGCTTCAAGGGTCCTTGCTGCTTCCATTTCAGCTTTAGTTCGACCTGTGAGAAGTTAGGAAGGCGGTTGAAAGCTTGACATGTTGAAAAGGTGTGGGATGGAACATACGCTTCCTTCTTGTGAACCCCCGTGCTCCTTTTTTGCAGCAATGACATTCGCATTGCCCTTTTCTTTCAGTCATCAGCCAGTAGAAGTGCGGAAAGAAAGTCGTTCGGGACTGAAAGTATCTACCGCTAGGATGACCCCACAGAAAGGCGTCACGCTAACCCTTCGTCAGATGAGCTCCAGTGCAGTTGTGGGGGATCGGGACTTACAAACTTAGGATTAGTCCCTCTAGGGCGGTCCATATAGACGTATCCATCTGGTAATTTGTCCAGGATATATGTGCAGCCTTTTCAAAAGCCTCGAGTCAGTCACTAAAATAGTAAATTGAAAACAAGAGGGGTGGCAATAAGCTCATGAATGGGAAATTCCGTCCCAAAATGGGCCGAATTAAGCGTACTATTGCTAAAAAGAAAAAGAGAAAAAAAATTCGGTCCTCATACAGTCGCCATAATGCACGGTGGAGATATTGAAGGGCTGAGATAAACGACGCGTTGTGAACAGAGAACTTACCAGATTCATAAGCGCCTTGCTCCTTGACCAACTTCTCAGCAAGGTCGGTTCGCCATGAGTAGTCGTCTTTTTGCGCGTATTTATGTCTGTCTGCTTGAGGCCAGGCAGCCTCAGTTCCATCGCTGAGATGGTCGGGGACTGGGATTACGATTTCGTCGTCGGTATCGCTGGACATCTTTTTTCTTACTGGCCGTGAGGACCAGTGGGGCGACGCGCCCCTGGGCTCATGCCAAGACTAAACGCAAAAGCGAGATACGACGTATGGATGGAGGACCATTAAAAGAATCAATTGGAGATGCCCATAAACAACAGCTGGAGGGAGTATGAGTTGAGGACTGATACAGGTCTCTAAATACATATCACGTGGTGATAAACGACATCGGGCCGCTAGGCCGGAAATGGAATGATAGGAGGTGACCATATGTAGGCAGGAGGCAGTAGGCAGTATACTATTGGCAACAGTGTACGGAGTAGAACAAAGGAATTTCTCTAGTTATGAACTCATTCATATGTGTCTTGGTATCAAGGGGGTTGTTGCTGTTTCTTGCGGGTAAAGTCGAATTTGAGTAAACTTGCTGGGACTACTACAGAGACTAGTGATCAATAGTACAGAGCATATACTCCGTACACCTATGTACGAGCATCTGATAAAAGGAAAACTGTGGAATTGGCACCTTTCCAGACTAGACATGGGGACTGAGAGGATCTATCAAACATCATACAGCCGGGCCAAGCCAATTATCACTGCCGAAGGAGCCCTCCTACTCTGCTCTGTACATAACCTTTGCACATAGGCTGAGGTCCCAAGGTTGCATTATGCAGATCACCCTGTGATCGGGGGGGTTAGCACTGGGGAAAGCTCCTGCAGGTCGGGGCTTCGGCACCGGGAGTATGTAGTAAGTTTAGCTACAAGCACGCTGCAGCGCTGCAGGTATGGAGGACTGGGATCATTGGCCCGATACTATTAATATCGCCTCGAAGGCTGTCGGCAGAGACCTCAGACCTATCAGAAAGACATTTCACACGCATCGTCCCCTGCTGACCCTATCACACTTAGTCCCCGGACATCATCGGCCATTCTATCACGCGGGGATTGGTTCATCATGCATGAGACACTCCACCAATCACCAGGAGCCCCCCCTATAACTCACCTCACCCATGGGTAAATTTGCCCCTTCACCCCCCGGCCAAGCATCCAATTAAAAAAACAAAAAGGGGCTTGCCATGTAAAAAGCTTATAAGATTTGGACCTTATCCGATCGCGAACGAGGGTTTCTTCATCCTGGTTCAGATCCAGGCCCTCCACTAGCCACCCGCGCGACCGAGGTGGTAGTGGAAGAGATTAACCAGGCAAATGAGAGAGGCAGGGAAAGAGGGTCCACCAAGCCCGAGTGACCAATTTGGGGTAGATTGGACACTAGTTAGCCGCCGAGGTGAAAGGCAAGAGCGTGGCCCTGGAGACCCCTAGCACGGAGCAATACGAGAGGGTCGCGGAAGTGGCTTCGAAGCAAGACTTGAAAGAGGGTGTTAGGGGTAAGACAGAACTAAGTATCAATAGATATCCCTCTTTGTTGTATACTTTCTATGTTCTGTATGTAAACGTAACCTGACTTCGATATGCCAAACCCTCCCAAGTAGAGCTGAATATTCCCTGCATAGCCTAGTCGGAATAGCCGTGCAAACCATAGAATTGCGCCTGAGAGGAGTAATAACTAGTGAAAATACTATGTTGAAAAGGAAAAAAAACCCAAAAAAAAGCGTCCCTCGAACCCACCGTTGCCTTCGCACGGCAAACTGACCATCGAGTCACGTGACATACTCCTCTTTCGTTCCGCATTATTCGCCCAAGACATAGAATTCCTCAAAGATTCGAAGCTCCATATATCCCCCCCACGATCATCTACAATCCTTCTCTCTTTCCTTCCCTCAAAAAGTCACATTACCTTGTGGGCTCCGCCTTGGCGGTATCACTGAACGTGGTTGGCTCTCTTGGGGGCCAAAGGCGGTACGTGCGAACCTGGGCCCAGCTTCCCCCAGCGCCCTGGGCGCTTGCTGATCCAGGAGGCGTGTTGACTCGTTACCGCGCCCTCTGTCCTCAGAGGCTCTTCGCCCTCTCCCTTCGTCAAACTTAGAGGCTTCCCTTTATATGTTGTGCCTGTCTCAGTGATCTGCCCCTTGAACTTTGAGAAAAAGGCACCCCTGATGCCCGGAGCGAGCACGGGGCGAGATTCCTCTCCCCAAGCTCCCGAGTCTGCGGGCACCGTGCCCATGAATACCTCGGAGAATGTCGACGCCCCTGGTAAGTGATCGCGCATCGTGTTGAGCCCTTTGTTTAGTCGTTGGAAAAAGCTATCTTGAGTACCATGTGGTCGCTAATGCAGATGTCGCCCAGGTTCAGGATCATCTTCGGATCAGAAGACCGCCAATGTCGACAATCCCGATGTGAGCCCGAGCGCTGCGACCCAGCCAGCCTCATCTTCGGTCGCATCTCCTTCCAACCCACCAGAGGGCACTGATAACAGCGAGGCGCCAAAGAAACATCACCTTTTCCTCCCAATTCCATCGCGTCGGTCCTCCAGGGCCTCGAAAACGGACAAACAACCCGTCTCCGAGAAAACCGAGGACCCTGAGCATTCAGAACCCGCGCGACGAGGATCAAAAGTTAGTATCTTAAAAGTACGCAGAGATCGTAGTCGGGCCAGTAGTAGACGGTCGCGACGGGGGAACCAGGACGTACCAAATGTCGAGAAGGCCCAGGAGTCCACGGCCGACACTGCCACGCCAACCACCCAAGAGATGAACGGCCTCCCCCCACCCCAGAAGAAGAGGGGACTCTTCGGCTTCCTGAGCTGCTGTTCATCAGGAGTCGACGCCGACGACGATCCTCCTATACCACCTAAGACAACCACGAAAGAGCACGCTGCCGCGAGACAATCCACCCCAAACAAGTCAGAGGTCAACGCCGGCGATTCAAGCACAGCCGAGTCCAAGGAACCTGCTTACTATGACGAGAAGTCGAATGCACCCGCAAATGGTGACCCCTCGCAGTCGCAAAAAGCTTCACCAACTGCTGATGAACTGTCCGAGGGGCAATCGGCAGGAAGTCAGCTCGATAGCGCCGCGAAAGGGACTGATGAGAAGACCGAGAAGACAACAGCCACCATTGTGGCCACTGAATCAAAGCTTGATGGTCCATCCGATGAGCAGTCAGGTGCTCCAGAACCCGCGCCCGTTGATGTGACCAAGAAGCTCGAAGCCCAAGCCGATGCACCTTCAACCGAGGAAGATGAAGTTATTCATTCCGCGCCCGTGTTACCTCCTCCCCCGCCTCCCCCTGTGCCTGTCCCAGAGCCTCCACGGAGCGAACACGATGACGGACAGTGGTTGCTACCTCCTGCTGTGCCACCATTGCAAGGTCGAAAATGTCTGGTTCTGGATTTGGATGAAACATTGGTTCACAGTAGCTTTAAGGTAAGCTGCATTTCACAAAGGAGTTTCTTTTTTTGTTTTTCGTTTATCAAAATCTAATTTCGTTTTAGGTTCTCGAGCGTGCGGATTTCACCATTCCCGTTGAGATTGAGGGGCAATATCATAACATTTATGTCATCAAACGCCCCGGCGTGGACCAGTTTATGAAACGAGTGGGTGAGTTATATGAAGTTGTAGTATTTACAGCTTCTGTATCAAAGGTCAGTAGTGCTTCGAGTGCAGCGGAATTTAAAAGAGAGTATTCGGCTGACTTCGAACAGTATGGCGATCCCCTTCTAGATCAGCTTGATATTCATGATGTTGTTCATCATCGGTTATTCCGAGAAAGTTGTTATAATCATCAAGGGAATTATGTCAAGGTGAGTCTCGTCTAAAAGGCTTTGTCCTTTTTCTTCTTCAATCTCCGTACTGACAACCTATCACAGGATCTATCCCAAATTGGTCGTGACCTCAAGGACACAATCATTATTGACAACTCTCCGACTTCTTACATCTTCCACCCTCAACACGCAATACCCATCAGCAGCTGGTTCTCTGACGCTCACGACAATGAACTGCTTGATCTAATCCCTGTTCTTGAGGACCTCGCAGGGGCTCAAGTCCAAGATGTCAGCATGGTCTTGGACATCACCCTGTGAATTCCTTATCACCCAGATACTCTATAACGCCTGAGATTCCCCCTTTGAGCGCGTCCTTCATTTTGTTATTGTTTTTGTCTTGCAAGAAAAGCTCCATTCATCCTTACCTCGACATCCCATCTACGAGTGCTTCAAATTTGCTCACAGCCCTGTTCATCACCCTTTCGCTTCTCGACGCAACCTGTTGACACCAACGAGGGAACTGGTTCTCTCCCGGTTGCCGCTCATCTGATGCATTTTTTTTCCTCTTTGAACCCCATCTATTTCTGGAGCAGCCTACAGTAAACTTGGCATTTTTGTTTCTTTCTACCTTTTCCCCGCATTGTGACCTTATATAACTCTGCTCCGAGCGAGCCTATCTCCTAGCCCAGTCGATTCCCTGTCATGCCCAATATTTCTTTGTTGTGAAACCCCCTATTACCACCAGCCCGCATTGTTTGATGCATTCCGCAGGCGTCTGTTTATTCACGTTGCCGCTGTATCCCCATGCGTTACCGTTGTCCAATCCTGTCCACGCTTTGCTTTCCAGTCCCTAGACATCGATTCGCTTGAACGGTTTTGAGCCGGTCTCTAATATGGTCTGTATGGCTGGCTCGAGAGCGCTATTGTGCAATTTTTTGTCTTTTTACTCCCCCGCTACTCTTGCGATAAAGCTGGATTTCATAGCTTGATCTAACGATCTTGTTCGATGATGAGTCGCCGAACAACCGCGGCACTCTTTTCTGTATATACACTTCGAAAAGACGTCTCATCAGGAATACACTGCAGCTTGGCGCATTGTGTTGATTATATCCATTGTTAAACCCCGACTCTATTTACTATGGAGAATTGGAAGACGTAGTTAAGATCTGCGCCGCATTGGGATGTATGTAGTCAGCACCTCTCCACATGCACATGGGCAGGTTAGTTACGTGCCTTGGCCGATTATAAATAATCGTTACCATTCACTGGACAAATTAAAAGCCAACTGAGGATCCTCAATCAAAGCCTGCTTCTCTTCCAGTCATCTGCCTTTCCCCCGTACCTAGGTAACAACATCTGACCCCTCACGCAATTGCCTGAAGATCTCCGCAAAGCCGCACTCCCCCTCCTGCATCACCTCACCGCCCGTACCTCGTTCGTTCCCTACTTTCTACGCATTCCACCAAAAAATGAAGAACAAAGAGGGCTGGGACGGCAAACTGCGCGTTGATCAGAGGGCCGTCATCACCAATCCAGAGGCGCTGGAGGATTCGGACTACTCGGACCCAGAGGCCCCGCCGGTCGAGGAGATCGATGCGGATGAAGGTACGAAATTCGAGCACGTTGTACCAAGTCGATACGTGGGCTAATTGTTGGACAGATTTGCTGGCAGAAGAAGACCCAGAGGTCGAGGTACGTGGAATGCTTGGAAATTTGTGGGTTTGGCATTGTTTTAGGTGCAGAGTGCTCACTACATTTTCTACTATGCAGGATATTGACCTAGTGCATTGTCGCGTATCGTCGATCCCCGCGCTTCGCCTTGACCGTTTCTCTAAACTCAAGGTACCTTGCCCCGCCATTTTTGTCATACACTTGCTTCGGATGCATATGATTTGTACCGATTTCCCCGGGAAACCTTACTGGCCATACCGTGGCAGAACTGCTGTGCTCAAAATTTGCCCGACCGTCGAACAAGCTGGGCTAATCAGATCTTTAGAGGCTTTGTTTTCGCCAAAACCAGATCTCCCGTATCGATTTCCCGTCAAACGTTGCTGCGACCCTCCGAGAGCTCGATCTTTATGATAACCTTATTGGCCATGTGAAGGGCCTAGACGAATTTCACGACTTGACAAGCTTGGATCTTAGCTTCAACAAGATCAAACACATCAAAAATGTGAATCACTTGGTCAAGTTGACAGAACTATTCTTCGTACAAAACAAAATATCCCGAATTGAAGGGTTAGAGGGACTGACTGCTCTGCGGAACTTGGAATTGGGGGCAAACCGGATCAGGGTATGAGTATCTTTGGGCTAGAGACGTTGGAAGACCGTTATATTCGTCCTTGACTAAGATTGTTGAATAGGAAATTGAAAACCTGGAACCTCTTGCCGCTCTTGAAGAACTTTGGCTCGGGAAGAATAAGATCACCGAGATGAAAGTAAGTATCATCTGTTCGCAACATCGAATCTAGCTAATGATTCTCCAGAACCTGGACTCCCTTTCTAACCTCCGAATCATCTCTATTCAATCCAATCGTCTCACCAGCATCACTGGCCTCTCTGCTCTTCCCAATCTTGAAGAGCTTTACCTTTCCCACAACGCCGTCACCGACCTCTCAGGACTAGAGTCTAATACTACCTTGCGCGTACTGGATTTTTCAAATAACCAAGTCTCTCATCTAGAGCATTTGTCTACTCTCAAGAACCTCGAGGAGCTTTGGGGGTCGAATAACCAGATTTCAAGTTTCGAGGAAGTTGAACGCGAGCTTAAAGACAAGGAGAAGCTGCAGACTGTTTACTTCGAAGGCAATCCGTTGCAGATGAATGGGCCTGCGGTATATCGGAACAAAGTGCGCTTGGCTTTGCCACAGATTGTTCAAATTGACGCTAGTACGTGTTTCAATGCTAAGGTGCCATAGCACAAAAATCCTTTCTCATACTGACTGTCTCTAGCCTACGTGCGGGTCTAGCGAGGGCTTTGAGTCGTTGACGGTTTGTATTTCTTCCCTATATGGCGATAACCGGGTGCGTTATGTTGGATTTCGAGCATGGTAAATGCATAATGAGAAATGACGGGTTTCCGGCTCATAAGAAGACTTCACGAATGGTTCTATAAAAACGTGTTTCAGCCCTTGGCGAAAATGCTTGGAATATTTTCAGACCCAGTATGGAAATTTTTAGATGGGTATAGAGTGTCCATGATTCTAGCGACACCTCGACATATCCCATAGACCTGCAAATGGGAAATCTGGCCAGCAGACTGAAATCTCCAGTATCTGCAGTCTCGTTGGATACCTAGGCCTCGGGCTTGGTCTGTTTTTCTCTAGCTTCATAGAGCGCACGACCAGTCCTCCCCTCGTAAAGTCCCATTAAGCTCTCGGCACCCCAGTTCCGGTTCTCGACCCTGATGTCTTTCAGGTACTTCGTTAAGGATGATGCCCCTTCCGGGTGCTTGTTTTGTTCTTTCACAGCCGATGCCGCCAGCGACTCTATCTTGCTCTGTAATACATTTTGTAACTCCTTCAAAGGCGGCCGACTTTTCGGATCTTTCATATCCTCGAGTATCCCGGGATTTATCTTCTTCTGCTTATATGCAAGATAATATGGGTTACGTCGGATCTCAGCGAAATGGGGCCAGCGTTCGCCCGTGGAGAGAACACATGTTATTGTTTCCGGTGAAGCTTTAGCAGACATCGCCGATTCATTGGAAGGTAAATTGGCGCCAGGCGTACTGCTTGAGGATTTTGTTTCCAGTAGTTCGGGCGTTGATGTGATGATGGGAGGTTGCGTGAGTGTCACAGCTATGGGGGAGGATGCGATAGCTTTTTGCGCGGCATCGGAGGAGTCGAAAATAACTACCGCGGGCCTTAGTTTCTTTTCTGCCTTTTTCGTCATCGAGTACTGGTAAAGGTCAATTAAGTGTCATGAGGTTGGAAGTATAGTTCGAGATCATACATTCTGGTTCTTGAATGTCGCGACTTCACCGAACTTCTGTAGCGCGGCCAGCACCTGTCGGCTCTCGCCTAGCGTGCGTGGGGTTGGGAACATCTTCACCATCACTGTCGCAGCGCCGACTTTTAGTGGTATAGGGTTGATGGGTGGCATGGTGATTGGGAAGAATAAGAAGAAGAGACGAAGTACGGAGAACGCGGAGAAGAATTGCTTATCGCGATTCTTGGCGGATTTGCGATAACACGCATTCGCATCGTCTCGTCACGTCGTCGCCACCAAGACCTGAAACTCGCCAAATAAGCCGATGCGGGGAATGCTTGACCTATTAATCATTAATGAAGTAACACAGCCATTGGACAAAGACTTTTGCTAGAGTGCGATGATTCAACCCTTGCAAACACGGCGATCATTGTCAGCAGCATGAGGAGATAAACCTAGCAGTTTGATGTCTCTACTCATGAGACAGTCGATACTTGGTAGAATCACCAAAGATCGATCTGAAGTTGGAAAAACAAAGACTAACTTCTTTCTTGCCTCATTCGGCTTGAAACTGATATAGCCCCCTAAGCAGACTTATGCCCGACTACTTAAGGTCACAGGATGTCATTCGTAGAGTAATACTGAGTACATTAGTAGAGTTCCGCCAATTTCAAACTCCATAGAACATGTCTGGCCAGGAAAAAGTGACTGATACGATAAGGAGGGGTCGGACTGAGGCTCTTCTTCGAACAATAGCTCGGAATGCGGCTCTTCGTCGAGCAAGAGCAGCTCGTCTTCCAGCATGGATGCGAACAGAGGCTTGGATCCAAACGCAACTTGACCAAAGGCAGAATGACCGAGCAAAGCTTGACCCAGATCAATATGATCCCGATCCCCCTACTCAGGAGTTTCCCGAATATGTCGAGTACCAGGAGGAACCCATCGTCCCCTCAGGCAGTGTAAGCCCCTCCTGGGCTTCCGACACTGCACAAAATGTGCACACCCCAGGCGGGGATTTCTTCAACTGGGAGAGCTTCAACCAAGATACCCAGGCCATGATCGACTTTTTGGAAGGTATGGCTGAGGATCCTGGGACTTTGGGATGTGTTGCATTTCAAGAGCCTGGAAGTAATCAGCCCGACTGGGTACCACCATATACTTTTGACCATGATGGCAACGTAACTCGAGAAGAAATCACCGATGCATTGGATCATGCTCATTACATATGGCGAAATTCATCGCCCGCGGTGGGGTCGCGAGTTGTTCGCGAATTGTCAGTTTTGGTGGCTCAGGAGCTGTGGCATCGCATACCTCGTGATGAACCAGATTTTGCACTTATAGGCCTTCTCATTCGTGTTTACGAAGCAAGAACAAGGGGCCAAAGGGGAGAGGTGCCTGACTGGGCGCGAATGGTAGAAGGTATGATCGTACCCCTGCGGGAGTTAGCAGTGCATCCTAGTGCAGAACAGCCGATGCTTGATAATCTCTTTTCTGCTGCGCAGGTCGTGAATGGAATCAGTCTTTTTGAGGAGAGGACCAGGTCGAGAAGACGGCATCCACACATCTACAGAGGTGCAGGGCTCTCAAGTACAAACAGTGTAAGTTCGCCAAACAGATGGAGAATATTGCAGGTGATCATGCGGAATATAGAACAAGAGGCGGCCCGCAAGGTGCCATCCTTAATAGGTATGTTTGAGCAGACGACCAGGTATTACAATAATCTTCTTGAGGACAGAGAGGAAATAAGAAAGCTTATGAGGGCAGCTCCACATCAGCCATTGGAACCGCTCACGTTTTCAAATAAGCAGGTCATATACGACCAGTTCCAGTTCTACGCAACCAATGGCACGAGATCTCGCGACGGATGTTTCCGTATTATCAGTGCAATGACGATTCTGATCCGTGGCTGGATTCTCTTTACAAATGGCAGGTACCTCAGGCGTGATGTTCATCAGATCTTAAGAGGTATCGTCCGAGCCCGAGAGCATGTGGATGTGACGGACGAGGAGCTTGATTTGTGGCCAATAGTACAAGACATGATCCACCTCGTTCAAGGGTTGATAATGATCACAGACCAAGATTTCACTAGGTGGCAACTTAAGATTATTGGAGGCATTTTGAACGACATGAGTGTGGAGTGGGAGGAAAACCCGTATGGATCCCAAATGGTGCCAGCTCTCGTCACTTGGCGCGAGACTCTTCGCCTTCATGGGATATACACTATGCCGAAAGCTGCAAAGGGCTCATTGGAAAGCTCAGTTCCCCAAGGAGGAGCCGAGTGCCCTGTATGTATAATGCCTATTTTAGAGGGCATGCAAGCGGTATTTGCCGAATGTCACGAAGCCCATGTTTACCATGTATGGTGCCTTCCTCCAGTTATGAAAGGTCAGAAGTGCCCCCTGTGTCGGTCATGGATGTCAGAACGCACGCATGTGCTGGTCTATCTACGCAACAGATGCTTGCCTTATACAAAGACCACTAAACTCCTTCCTCCCTGGACTGGCAATCCTGTGGGCCATGTCCACCCAAACAGACAGCGTCCACCATCTCAAACGCAGTCTGATCCTGGGCAGTTGCCACCACTTAATCATGTACGGGAAGAGCTCGAGAAATATGAGGAAAGGCAGAGGAATGGGCCCGAGAAGGGGCGCCCCGCAAGTATGAACGACCTAGAGAGTGAGTCTAGAAAGAAGAAATGGGATGGAGAAGGAGAGGGAGAGGGAGAGGGAGAGGGAGACCGGGAATTTAAAACGCCTCGAACTTCCATCCACTCTCAAGCATCCAACCGCTCTTCACGGTCCAAAGACTCGCAAAAGTCTGAAAAGCCTCTGTCGCAGAAATCTTCCGAATCAGCACAGTATCCCGGATCTGGGCATTCTGATAAACAGTCAGCAGAGTTACAAAATTCCCAGGAGGCTGAGCAGGACTATGAGCGATCTGGATCGCAACAGTCACATCCATCGCAGCACTCACAGCCCTCACAGCCCTCACAGCACTCACAGCCCTCGCAGCCCTCGCACCATTCGCACCATTCGCACCATTCACAGGACTCGCAGCCCTCACAGCAGTCGCAGCAGTCACAGCAGTCGCAGCACTCACAGAATTCGCAGCACTCGCAGCACTCGCAGCATTCACAGCATTCACAGCCCTCACAGCCCTCACAGCCCTCACAGCCCTC
>KZ118962.1:30251-99245 GCA_002153405.1 Mycosphaerella populi pn0402 | reverse complement strand
CTCGAAATACAGTATAATGCACGTTCCCAGTGCTCGGCCTAGCAAGACCGATCCCACCGGTGTTTCTTGCATCGTGCCTTTCGCGACTCACATCGATCAGACCGAGCACGATCTTGACGTCATTGTTACTGAACAGGGTCTTGCAGATGTTCGTGGTCTTTCGCCGCGGGAGCGTGCTAGAGTCATCATCAACAAGTGTTCGCACCCTGACTATAAGCCTATTCTGACGGATTACCTTGATCGTGCAGAATTCGAGTGTCTGAAGAAGGGTATGGGCCACGAGCCGCATTTGCTT
Source organism: Mycosphaerella populi pn0402 (assembly GCA_002153405.1). Taxonomy (NCBI): domain Eukaryota; kingdom Fungi; phylum Ascomycota; class Dothideomycetes; order Mycosphaerellales; family Mycosphaerellaceae; genus Mycosphaerella; species Mycosphaerella populi. Next base: position 98,950 of record KZ118962.1, on the reverse strand, counting down.
TTCAATGCGTTCAAGATGCATAAGAACTTCCAGGAGAAGGGTACCATGAAGATTGACTCTTGGGAATAAGAGTAGTTGGCTTGTTGGTTTTATACATATTATTATTATTGGCATTTTCTAGGATGTAAAATTACAAATTCCAAAATTTTCTCTACCATAATGGTTTCTTATTCCCAAATTGAGTATGCTATGGGCTCTTGGAGAGCCGCACTTTGTTAGGAAAATAGGCCCTGCATGGCGAAGTTGAACAACTACCTTTTCGGTATATTCATCAAAAAAAAAATGAAGAGACCATTAAAGGTGTGCTGGTCACCTACGAAAATCTACATCAAATCAAGAAATAGGTTCTTTCTTCAGAATAATTTAATTTGTATTAAAACCCGAACTCCAAAGCCAGTAAAAAAAAAAAAAAAAAAAAACTAATGCTTCGCTCCACACCCGCGGGCATTGGACCCTAATAAATCATGATTCCGTTGACGCCGAATGCCCCCAAAGAGAATAATCATTTGTACAAGTACTACTCAGTCAAGATGAGGTACATAGTCTAGTCATGGGGGTTGGAGTAAGAAGATCCGCCAGTAATTCTGTAGTTGATTAGTACAAGCTTATAACCATGCTTCTAGAAGCAGCGACTCACTTGCTGAAGATGTATCCGAACAGGCCATATGAGGTTGGCTCGGAGTTGCGGCGAGCCCAGCCATTTTCGACACTGTAGTGCTTGGCGTCTTGAAGACCAGCAAAGAGACCACGTCCGGCGGTAGCATGCTGTGAAGGTATTATAAGAATTTGTCTGTAAAGGGATTCAAGCGATGGATACTCACACGATGCTCTTTCTGGTCACGGATCCAGTAGTCAGAACCAAACTCGTTTTGCATACGAGAGGCTTCAGAGGCTTTGGTGGTCGAAGACATTGTAATGGGTTTGAAGATAGACAAGTGATACCAGCAGTCTGTCTTGAAGGCGATGCGTTGAGGGTATATACTGCTTGATGCAATGTATTATTTGATGATGAATAGAAAAGGTCTTTCGAGCATGCTATCTACTGCCTTATATATGCGATACAATACCTCCTTGAATTTACGAAAACTCGAACTCCTGACCTGACTACGACGACGCCGACACCACCGAATCAAACGCGATGAGTCCGATCGTGCGAACATTCGACTCAAGTTCCCGGTTCCGAAGGCACAAACTCGGGCCCATCAAAGCACTTTTTCTTGCGGCAAGAGCCAATGAGCGAAACGGGATTTAATTTGCTCTCATTGTCTGGATAGCATGATCACCTTCGAATGATTGGGGGCGGGTCAGACAATATCCCAATCCGGGGGTGAGGGCTACGGGTGTTCGTGGCGCAGGCGTGGTGGTTTGACGTTGCTTCGGCCGAGTCCGGGAAATTCTTTGGCGCGGGAATCACAGTCGGAATTTTAATCGATCAGTTCGTGGTTCACGAGGTCGGAGATTTCCGATCGCAGGAGGTCAATTGATTTTCTTTGGCGTTGATTTGATTCGTGTCATCGATCATGTCGCGGAGGCCTGGTGGTATGATCGGGCTGCTAGGGCCATATGGCCTGATGCAGGTCAGCTCTATGGCATGTTTCTTGATCATTTACTTGATAAGAAGCGGGGTTTAATTATTGTGTACTTGCTATCTTCTCGTTTACTAGTATCGGATTCCGTGCAACCAAGGTTTATGACAGCTCCATGCTGTTGTGCAACACGAGCAATAAGGGTCCAGCCATTCCTCTGACGGGTCAAATTATATACGACTATCCGGTCCCTTTTCTTCCGTTGGGTTAATATGGAAGTTATGGAAGTTTCTCGGCCACTCGAGGGTGGATTATCGTTGATGACGATGCGATCTGTATCTGCACAATCTTAGCTCTGAAAGTCCTTTCGTCGGCATCTGTTGCCAACAAGGCTAATTGAAAGAAGCAGAAAATATTCATCGACGAGTAATAATTCAATTGATGAACCGAATTCAGAAGGAATAAGGAAACTACTAGACACCAGGTACGTAAAGAAGGGGGACAAGGAAAAATGGCTTCTGAATTATTGAAGTATTCAAATTGAAGGCAGAAGTCACGGCTATAATTCGAGGCCACGGCATCGACTTCTATGGATCGATTATTTTGCCGGGGTTCAGCAGCCAATGAGGATCTAAGCTATGCTTCAACGTCTTCATCACGCCGATCGTTGATCTACCAAGCTCTTTCTCAAGGCAATGCTTCTTCCCAAGGCCAATTCCATGTTCTCCAGAGACAGTGCCTTCCATTTCCAAAGCACGTTCTACCATGGTATCCACGCACTTTTTCACTCCTTTCACCTGCTCAGGAATCTGTGGGTTATACATCACCGACTGGTGGAAATTACCATCTCCAACGTGACCAAGCACACTTGAGAACAGGCCGAGCTGCGACGCATCCGACTTTGACTTTTGAACGATCTCGGCTAGATTAGAGAGTGGCACAGCAACATCTGTGGACCATATCTGGGTTCCTTCAGGCCGGACAGCAAGCATAGCCCAAAGCGCTTGTTTTCTAGCAGACCACAGAGCATCCATGGTGGGCTGATCTAGTGCTGCGGAGAAGCTGGAGCCTCTGTGCTCGTTGGAGATGATCCGCGCGGCTTCAATGCTATCTTCAACTGTTCTCGCGGAGCCGGAAAACTTGATGAATAACGTGGGACGTTCCGACCACATTTTGCCGCTTGTTCCTCCGGTTTGGTTCACCACTCGCATCTGAACGTCATCCATCAACTCGAGCGCTGCCAATGATACGCCACGCCGGATCATTGAGGTTGCGGCGTTGGTCGCATCTTCAACCGTGGGGAAAGCCGTCGTCGCAACTCCAAAATGCGATGGCACGATCGCTAGCTTCAATGTGATTTCAGTTATCATCCCTAATGTACCCTCGGAGCCAGTGAATAGACCATTTAAGTTATATCCCGCAGACGTCTTACGTGGTCTCCGGCGAGTCTTAATGACTGAGCCATCAGCAAGTACTACAGTGAGGTTCACAACATAGTCTTTCATCGTGCCGTATCGCATCGCATTTGTGCCGCTGCAGTTAGTCGCCACCATACCGCCAATCAGGGCAGTTGGGCTGGGATCTAGTGGCAGGAACAGCCCACTCGGCTTGAGCGTGTCGTTGAGATTCACCCAATTCACTCCTGGCTGTACGACAACATCCATGTCCTCGGCATTTATCTGCAGGATCTTGTCCATGCGTGAAAAGTCGATGCTAAAGCCAGAATATGGGGCACTGAAATTACCCTCCACGCTGGAGCCAGCCCCAAATGCAATCATGGGGATTCTGTACTTTGTACAGATTTTCGCGATGGTGGAAACATCTTCGGTGCTGGAAGGCGTAATAACGGCAACCGGTCTAGTATCAACATTTGACGTTGAGGCTTCTGAGAAGCCGTGTGTTTCTAGATCATCGACATCTGTGTTGACCGAGTCTTCTCCAAGAGCCTCTTGTATTTCTTTGGCAGCCTTTCTTTTAGTCAGATGGTCAAGCATTGTGTGAGAGTTGAATTATATGTCCGAATCTGCATACCTTCAGCATAGTTGCCTTGTCAGCGTAATTCAACGTAGCCAAAGTTGGCCTAGGCTCCGTGCGATCCAGGCTGTAGAAGCCCAGGGTTGTCGCGACGGCGCCAACAGCCACTCCAACAATGCCATAAGTTGCCCTGGACGATGGTAATGTGCCTCTTTCTGGCACTGACGCAACGCAACGTCGCAAGGCCGGTATATTGCGAGGAACTCTGCCGCTGAACTGGAAGACTCCAGCCAGCCTTAGAACGCTTCTCCGCATTCTAGAAGCGGAGAAACGCTGCACGCCCGGGAAATGGCCTCGAATGTATATGCACGTGAACAGGAATGCCGAGTTAAACAATTCTCACCTCATAGGATCAATTAGAGCATGAAAAGTGATATCTCAAGGTTTCCTTCTCGAAGGCTGTAGAACGCAGCCTCCCTTTCGGAGTGATTGCGGAGAGTAAAGATTCGGGCGGTCGGGTCGCCCCGCAATTTTCGTCCAGAGTACCGCCGAGTATGCGAGGAAGTATGCATTCATCAAAAAACTTTGTTCGATGGGAAAACAACCTGTTTCTCAAAGTACTAGTGTTCTTCCAAGGGTACGATTCCAAATGGCTCGCTATTGTCGTTATAGTTTACAGGGGCTCTATGAGCCTAGAGGAGGAAACACAGCGAGACAAAGCTAGAAAATGTTAATGCCAGAGAAGAGAAAAAAGGAAGAGAAAAAAATAATCTAGGCACACTATATGAAAGGCGGCTGGTGGTCTACCAATGCGTAAATATCTGTTTGCACTTATGTAGGTGCGACCTATGTACAGGCATCGTCGACAACAGCTATTCTGTAGCTTTTGGTGGTTCGCTGGGTCAAGTCGACGGGTATATACATCCCCTTCCATTGGAGTTTGAACATACGCAGCAATGTACTTTGGAATATACGTCTGTACGTTCAAATTGGAAATTCCAAGCTTCGCCACGTGAATATACAAGAAATCACGAACATAATAAATCTCTAGGATATCCATGGATTGAAACACTCAGTCTTTGTGCACTCGCCCAAAATTGAAATTGCATCCAGCCTCTTGGGTCGTTTAAACAATCATGCGATTTCTAACGCGTGATATTTCGATACTGGCTGCAACAGGAAACAACGGGCTCTGATACAATTCCATTTGCAATAAATCCAATCACGAGAAACGCGAGATCTATATATATATATTTTACAATTTCTCAAGCCGTCCGTCTTAGTACCGATAAGCTATGTCTGAGTCTTGAGAGACTTCGATAGAAACCAGCTCGAGGATCTCGAGGGACAGATGATAAGCGAACAGACTAATTAATGAATGTATTGTGCAGTTGTTCCCTAAATCATAAAGCTCTGCGTATGATCCCGGGTAACAACCTTGGAAGAAATGAGCGACCATGTGAAGTCAGCTAGGTAGTCATACTGGTACACTCCTTGGGACCGATTTTATGTATTGCCATTCCAAGGTTTGAAATAATGTTCACAAATTTGAGCATAATTTAACCCCAGGTTCCAAAGGTTTAATTAATATCATCTACTTCCAAATATCTTAGGCACCAATACAATGGAAACACGCTTGGAAGTACAGAGTATTTGGCTACTGAATATGACCCTGCATTCCTAGCCTAACTGTCATGACTAGCGACAGCCTTACGAAGCCCAAGAACGTGCTCTGGGGGTCCACTTCCTAGAGGTATTGGTTGAGACAATGTCTTACCTGGCCGGAGGAATCCCGCCGAGACATAATTTTACCCAGCACCAGCTATTGCATGAGTTAGGCTGAGCAGAGGGCATCTCGAGCGGAGACTTGGAGGCACGTTAAATGAGATCCCAGTGCACAGGCCCCACGGGACAGATGCAACGACACTGGCTAGCCGTTGCTTTTGATTTGCAAGCGCCAACACCCGCTAAGGATACAATGGTTCAGGGGTCGATCGAAAATTACAGCGTAAGCCTACCTAGGTAGCCGCTGGAGTCACTCACCCCCCTGGATAACCTCAAGAAGGGTCTTGCCAAGCGTGAGGCTGAGGGACTCCATAATGCGGCCCATAATTACTCGGAAAGAGCCCATCTTCGATTCTCCGTAAAAGTACTCCATACCTGGGGTTGTATTTCCCGTGGTCGCTGGGAAAGGCGAGATGGTCGAGACCCCCCAGGTGCCGGTGGATTCCCAAAGCCAAGAATCACACCGCCGGAGGCTCACCTGGCATCTTCTTCCCCCCTTTTATTCCGTCGTCTTCTCCGCAATCAAGTCTGCCTGGAGAACTTTATATAATTTGATAATTAAATGCGTCTTGTAAAAATCCAGCCGAATCTTCACTGTCACGCTAGAGTAGTTTACGTATGCAAAGTTTGTTGGCAGTTGGACCTTCGAACCATTGTCCAATAATTTGTCCGCAGGGCCCGACGAGCCGGAGCTAATGAAGCCACGCCTCAGGAGACGTGGCGCGGTAAAGGGGCAATGGGAAGATAAACTGGGTTCCGCCGCTCCACAGAGCTGGAATTGGACAGTCGAGGAGGGGAGGCGTACTCCGTAAATATCTTCAATTTCGATCGAGGAGGCTGGCTATCTTTATATTATTCCAGTTTCCATCTACGGAGTACAGTTCGTATCTTCAGGATGAAGATCTAGACTAGCGACCGCAAGATCTAGACCACTGGGTGCATTGTGATCAGCATCAGTCTCTCTATGATCGTCAATGCAGAGTGTGTGGAAACTACGGATTTGAGTTGATAATTACGGGCGCTTGGGGACATAATGACCACTAGTCTGTGAACAGAATGATCACCGACTAGAGCAAGGCACAAGCAACCGGCAGGTGCCCAGGGCGAGTCAAATCCGTTGTGCAATGCAGCACCTCGGTTGATCGGCAAGTGCTTTGCCAATGAGATGGATGCAATGGGGCGGATTCAGAAACCAACCCAAGTCACTCTTACAGTACGGAGTACTCCGTATTATGCAGTCTCATCTGTGCTCCATTCCCCATGAACGGCCAGGAGTTACGGCAGGATGAGGTTCTTCAGGAGGATTGGAGGGCAAGGAAATGAGATTCAATTGTGGCGTTGTGGCGTGGAAGAGGGAGAAAATGAAATGGGATAAGCCTGGGGCAACGTGCATTTCAACAGTTAACCAGGACAACTAAGATCATAATAATAATATTAATATTACTAGATAGCGAATCACATCGCAGTATTTTGTACGAGTGTGCAAGGTACTCTGCGCCTCGAAACAACAAAACACGATACCCTCCAATACTCCGTACGGACGAATAGCGATCGGCAGCACGGGAAATTAGAGCTTGCACACCAGCCAATCAGCGACCGGGCGGCTCCCCCACAAAAGCTGCCACTTTCCCCATTCCAGATTAGATCGTGTCCGCATGGTGCAAATTCCTGTTTTTTTTTTATTGTCCTTTTTCCATTTATGTATTTGTTCTACCGAGTACGCTTCCTCTGCAACGCTGGCGATGGCTGTTGTCAGTATTCATCTCGTCACTAGGAACCAAAGTTTCTTTATATCTACTCCGGATCGGGATACGGCTCCATCACAAGACATGAGATGTGTTTCCATGCATCTCCCTGTTAGGGGCTCCGCACCGTTTGTCGCGGTAAGGGGTAGAAGTGTATACGGTCTATACAAACAGGCCTATTTTGGAAAGTAGCAATCGTGATTAGCGTACGGCATATCCAGCTCCCGTCAAAATATGATCTCCAAGGCCTAACTATAGCACCATGGACTTCGCCCCAATGTGAGACAGCTATTTTTGCACCGGTGGCATAGGGCGGGTAATTTTTCGTAGGGAAATCGAGATACGGCCGTGGACAGAGTGCGCAGTAAACAGGCCGTAAGACAGCAGTGGCCTGTGGTCTGTACGCAGCCCCACTCTCCGAGCCGTGCGGGCCAACCAGACCGCGACATTTCCTGGTCCAAGTGGGACTAGGGCCACAATAGCCAATAAGAAAGCGCGGGTACCTGAACAGTCTAGAACTCGTCCAGGGGCACAGAAAGCCAAAGCAGCTGGTGAATACACGAAATCTAATTTCAAGATCGGTGGAGTCGCTGTACCTGGACGCCCTCTTTTGTCCCCTTTTCCTGGCCTTCCCTCTTTCTTCCCCCCCTAACCTCCACTTATTTCCTCCCCCCCAAGCTGCCAATCCTCGAACAAAAGGCCTTGCGTGCCCACCCTCCCTCTTTTTCCTTCTATCCCACACGTTCTTTGCTTTCTCCAACTGACCTCCGCTTCACTCGTTTAGCGGGCTTTCTTTCGTTGCACGCTTCGGGATCTTCTTCTTCTACATAATGAAGGGTTCCATTTTCGCGGCCGCAGCCGTCGTGGGCTCTGCCCTGGCCGACGGTAACCTGCACCGTCGTCACGATGCTCTGCACAACAAGCGCGCTGTCGGCGCTCCTGCTCCTGTCGACTCCTCCAGTGCTGTCGCCACCCCATCCAGCAACCCTGGTGGCCCCCTCGAGCCTGCTCCCGCTGACGAGACCTGCGGCTGCACCACTAAGGTCATCACCGTCTGGGGCTCTCCTACTCTGGTCCCTATTCCTCAGACCTCCACTGAGGAGGAGACCAGCACCAGCACCTCGACTGTGCACTCGACTAGCACTAGCACCAAGACTCTGACCGTCACTCCCTCCGCCTCCGTGGCTCCCACTTCCGTTGTTCCCACCACCTCCACCGTCTACGTGAGCTTGCCTACCAACGGAGTCACCTCTTTCTCCACCACCGGTACCTACACCGTCCCAGCCACTACCCTGACTGTGACTGAGTCTACTACCGTGTGTGGTGCTACCACCACCAACGTTCCCAGCGGTACTCACACTGTCGGTGGTGTCACCACCGTTGTGGAGACTGACACTGTCATCACTTGCCCATACGCTACTGTCAAGCCCACCGGCACCACCCACACCAGCGTCATTGAGTACACCACTTACACTTGCCCTGCTGCCGGTACCTACACCGTTGTCCCTGGTACCGTCACCACTGTGCCCTCCAGCACCGTCATTGTGTACCCAACTCCCTCGACCCTGACTCCAGGCACCTACACCAAGCCTGAGACCACCATCACTGCTACCCGCACCGACACCACTTTCTACTGCCCCTTCTCCGAGGAGACCACCAGCGCCCCCGCTGTTGCTCCTACCACTGCCCCCGCTCCCGTCACCACCACCGCCGCTGCCACCACCTCCGCCCCTGCTCCCGCTGCTACCACTAGCGCTAGCTCCGGCGGTAGTGGCTCCGGTCTGACCGGAGAGGGCCAGTACGGTATGACCTTCTCTCCTTACACCGAGAGCGGTGCTTGCATGACCCAGGATGAGGTCAAGAAGAACCTGCAGACCATCAAGGACAAGGGATTCAACCTTGTCCGTATCTACTCCACTGACTGCAGCGGTCTTGAGTTCGTCGGTGAGGCTGCCAAGGAACTCGGCCTCAAAATGATCGTTGGTGTCTACATTGACTCCAGCGGACAGGACAAGGCCCAGGAGCAGGTTGATGCTATTGCCAAGTGGGCCCAGTGGAGTCTCGTTGAGCTGATCGTTGTTGGTAACGAGGCTGCCTCCATGGGCTACATGGATGCCAAGACCCTCGGTCTCTTCATCCAGTCTTCCGCTGCCCAGTTCAAGTCCGCTGGCTGGACTGGCAAGGTCACCACCACTGAGCCTATCGACATTTGGCAGGCTAGCGGCAAGGCTGACCTCTGCCCATACGTCGACATTGTCGGTGCCAACATCCCCCCCTTCTTCAACGCCCAGACCTCTGCCTCCGCCGCCGGTACCTTCGCCCTGTCTGAGTACAAGCTCCTTGAGGCCATCTGTGGCAAGGACGTTATCAACCTCGAGACTGGCTGGCCCAACGCTGGTTCCGCCAACGGTGCCGCCGTTCCCAGCGTTGAGAACCAGAAGACTGCCGTCAAGGCCATCGCCAAGGCCATTGGTTCCAAATCCATCTTCTTCTCTTACGCTGATGATGCCTGGAAGCCCGCTGGTGAGTTCGGTGTTGAGAACCACTGGGGCTGTGCCTCCGTCTTCTAAGCGATCACGCCTCGTGATGCGATTCCTTTCAAAACTTGTACAGGAGGATTAGGAGTTCCAATTTACCCTTCTCACCTCGGGTCTACGGTCAGATAGCTGCGGTTTGTTTCTTTTTCAAACTCGAGCTACCAGGCCTTAATCCACTTTTGGTATTCTTGTTCAATATCTTGGACGTTTATGTGGTAGATATACCTTTTTATTTGACGTTGTCTACTGACCTGGTTTGCATCCATTATCTCTTTCAATATGCCTTTTGCGTTGTCTTGTATATGTTTTAGTCATTGATGCACTTCATGAATTGGCAGTTCCTTCGTAATTCCCGTATAGTATGTTGCTGCCTCGTGAGCTGACGCTTGTAGAGGCTAGGTGTGTGCATGGAAGTAATTTAAATTCAAACAGATGAGCTGTGTGATCCTCCTTTACGACTAGCCCAATTCGGTTATCTTTTGGATTGGCTACCTCGAAGCTCAAGCTGTGGCTAGATTTGTATTTGTACCCTTTCTACCCTAGCGTAGGTCGTTGGGCTGTGCAGATAGAACCACTTAATCCACTACGGAGAATAGAGTACTAAAGAACCACATACAGATCATCAGATAACTCTATTCATCTACAAAGTGATTTTTCATTCGATAACGTTATTGATGAAATCAATTATCTAATTATGTGTCACTTTTAAATACAAGCTGTTCTCTGGAATTATCCACAAAAAATCCGCCCATGATAATTACTGACAACCCATAGGTCCTTAGAACAATACATCTTATGTGCAGATTCAAGTTCGACCACGAGCATTAACTCAATGCCACGATACTGCACGGCGCACTCTCTCCCCTCCAGGATAGCGACATGCCTGAATCTCCACATGTTAGCAACTCATATGGGCTAAGAAACTAACCGCACTCCAGATTTTGACTTACGCCCATGGTACTGTTCTTGTAATTTGGCTGGCAGCTCAACATGCTGATGCAGCATGCTTGTGGGTCACCGAGCGGAGCGTCGACTCGACAGGGTTTGTATTCCTGTTCTTGATCAGCATTTTACCATCCTGCAGAGTAAAATGTTAGACAAGGGGGAGTGTTACCGTTTGGCATTGTGTATCTGCTTCGGGTGTAGGCATGGCGTGTAATAGCGGAGCGAAAAGGGCGAGTAAGACGAGCTGTAGTTGCATTTTGAAGAGAAGTAAAAAGTATATGATGTTCAATTAGGTCTGCGAGGATGTTAGCATGGGGTTTATGATATTTTATCTCTGTGGAAAGGACTTCGATGCGATTATGGGGACTGAATGTGTTGCTTCGGGGAGAGAACGCTAACGTACCCTATTTAAAGCGAAGGCTTGACAAATAAGTTTGAGATGACTCTGACTGTTAGGAATGCCAGGTAGCCGGGGAAGATGTCTTATAGCATTCTTCGGGAGTCTCCAGACCGGGCTTGCCCTGGATCTACAGGAGGGATGATAGAATTCGACCTTGCGGCAATGAGGCTGGAAATTCATTATGCCAGCCTCGAAGGCGAGAGACAGAGGAGAACTACATGGGGGACAGGGAGATCAAGACAAGGTGTCGATGGCTGGGTGGTGGCTGCAGGTTGACAGGGGTTGGTTGTATTGCATGCATGCATAGGCAAAACCCTAATGAGCCTTGACTGTCAGGCCGTCTACGTGCATAAAAATTGAACCGCCTCGCTGGAATCTACGGAAAAAGGATAGGTTCCTTGCATGAAGTCAAGGTTCATGATGACATACCCTCGTTGATTTCAAATCTCAAGGCCATCCCCGTCCGGAGCTTTCACGGGTCGGCTTTACATTCACAGATAAGCGCTAGGAACGGTGTGCGACCGAACCGAAATCGCTTACAGTGATTATGCGACCACGTTGACCGGCAGTACCGGAGACCGGAAGACATGGTGGGGCAGAGGTCCTAATCTGATAATTATTCTGGACGCTGCTTCATCGTCAGAAGCTGATTCGGCCGGCATTGGTTGTTTACTTCATCCAGCCTTATGGAGCACAGAAGAAGTCCGACCAGTAATGCTTGTCTTGGGAATTTCCCGAATAGAAATCACAGCACATAAGTGGGCCGATTTTCTAAGAAGATGACATGCGTACAGGCACTTGTAATATGGAGTACATTGCTCGGGCGCAACTGTAATCTTCCAGTCGGGGATCGGCCTTTTGATCGGCCATATGATGATTGAAGGGCTCAATAACAGGGCAAACATATGAAGGAGATGTTGAAATGATGATGTGAGTTCCCTTTACATCGCCCGCCAAGTACAAAAGTATACTTCTAGCTTCTCATATAATCCCATTACATGAAAGACATTTCTTCAGGTTGAATGCGGTTAGTCTTATTCCCGATGCAAGACGGCAATCATTCACATCATTGGTGACTGGCTCAGAAGGATCGGCCCTGCATTGCCGGACTACATATGCGAGGGTTTGCTAACTCGCTCTGGTGGTTCATGATCTACGCAAAAATTGGGGGCGTTCCAAAGAGCCCTGGAGCCAGGAGCTTGGTAGAAGCCCCGCTTGAGAACGGTTTGCATAAAAAGAGTATTTATGTATGCAATGCAAGCCCCACGACGTGGCCAACTCACCGCCAGTCGAATCGGAAGCCAAACTTTGACTTTGACGTTGTTGATAAGACGGGCTGAGACAGTCAGAATACGAAAACTGCCCTTCAACTCCAAACAAGAGTTGGAGTATACAGGCCAACCAACCGCGCTTGCAGTAGTAACCACCCAAGGTGCCCTGATTGGCAATCAGAGTGTGGGGAATCCTTGCGAGTGATCACTGACCCACACGCTCTTTTCCTTCACCAGAATTTGGACGTCATTGCTTCGCATCCCGTGCATGATGACTCGCGATAGCTCTGCTTAACCAAACCACCATTGATAATCAAAGAAATAGAGTCCTTCCAGGTGCTACCCAGGTGCTACCCAGGTCCTATCCAGTTTCTATCCAGGTTCTATCTAGCTCTTCCTCCTCTTCAGTGGTTTCTCTCGCGGGATCTTGCAGAGTTTAGCAGCGGTTGGCTTAATTCCCGATACCCGACCGTTCGGTCGACACATCCCGAACGCACATGGCGCCCACGAGTTTCAAGAAACTTTTTAATTATTAATTCTTTTCCTCTTCTTTTTTCTTTCCCATTTGGCCGTGCTAGCGAGAAGGCCAAGTCTGCGCTCCCAAAAGCCTTTTATTTTCGTGGTCCTCCCGAACTTGCGTATCCCATCTTGCTCTGATTTACAGCCCCCACCATCGTATTAAGAATCCGAGTTCGCCACATTCTTTTAAGGTCCCAGAGAATCGGTTCAAACCGTTCTGGCGCGATTTGGCAGGTGGACAAAAGGAACAGCATAATACATCATTGCTTGAACTTTACATATCAGGAGCCGGTCTCCCCAACCCGAACCCCAACCTCATGCGAGCGTGGGCTCGGTACCTCGTCGCCATGATATCCAAAGTCTCGCCCTTGATCCAACCGGATCTGCTGCATATCTACCTCGCGTGGGCCGACGCATGGCTATTATATTCCAATGGCCAAAATGCAGAGCCTGCCAAGGCTCCATTAAACCTCAACGAGCTGGCGGAGCTCTTCAAGGACGGCAATCTGCATGAATTGATGACCCATAGCACTCTGATGCATGCGATATCCTCCTTCCGCCACCATGTCGCCGCAGGAAGAGTTACATTTGGAGGCTCCTATCCGCCATCGTGCGGTGAAACAGACTTACTATCCGAGAATTACAATCCTCAGACTAGCTGCTCTTGCGACAACCCGGCCCCCCTTAAAATGGGATCCACCACCCCACTGGAGAAAACGACCTGCGGAGCGCACCGCGGCATGCTGGATGCGATGCACCGAGTCCTAGATCGCCAGCAAGAATGGAAAACAGATCTATTCACTGCCGACAAACTCACGGCGGCCGTCAACGAGTTAATGGCGGCCAATACTGAAATTGAGTTATCCTCGGATACCTGCCAAGGTTGTGACTCTATAAATCTAATCCCTGAAATCAAAGCGCCTGATCGCAAGCCCAACCCCGGAGTGGACGGGAACAAGATCATGTTTAATCAGCTATATCCGACTGCCGAGCAGATCAAGATGTGCACCGATGCGAAATACTACGGTGTTATTGCCTGCGGCGCGGGGACCTGCGACGAGGGTCTTGCACGCGCTATTGCTGATTCTTGTAACGACATTTTGATTGGCGACTACTGCGAAGCCGCAGATGCCAAGGGGTTGAAGCTGCTGCAGCAGACTGGTGCAGCGGCCATTTCCTTCCTCAAACTCAATAATTTGGCCGGTCGTGTTTCAGACTGGCAATTCGATAACTTGGCCGCTTATATGATCCAATGCCGGGTTCTGGGCTTCTTCCGCGATCACCAGCGTTCGCGTTTACCTGATGGGATATACGGAAGCCGAATGACTGGACTTGCCGTGCATCGTCACATCGACGTTGCAGCTTTCCATGGCGTGATGACTGCGTCTCTTGCTACTGGCCAGGAGCTTTCCGAGAAGGAGTTCATGAAAACTGTGGAGGCGTGTGTTTACATCAGCGATTTTGTGGATTTCCGTGGCGATACCATGCGCAAGCAGCGCGAAAGCCCCATTGTGCGGGGTATCGATGGAAACCTTTGCTCCTATCTTGATGGGATGATCGTGCGAGCCCTCGATACGGCCATTGATGTCCTTGAGACCTCGGAAGTTGGTGCCTTGGTAGTCATGGGCTACTGCAACTGGGCTGTTCTAGGCTCGCACCACAAGGTCTACGAGATCGTGCATGGCGTTCGGAGCGTCAAGAGATATGCCGCGTGCCAATACGAGTCAGAGAAAAACGCCACCCGGTATAACCGCCTATTACGTGCCCTCCAGCAGTTTGGGACGCTAGGCAAGGATGGTCCCCACGTCACAAAGAAACGAAACGAGATGGAGAAGATGTATAGTATGTGTCGCCTACGCCCTGAGTCGAGCCTGGCGTGGCTTGCAGATGCAACTAGGAGCTTGATGCTGCCTTCTGTGCTACGCCAGATCATTGACGTGGTGCATTATGAGTGGAACGGCGATATTGGCGCTGTTGACTATTGCCCTTGAACGTGTCTCCCTTTTTCCGCGAAAGCTTCTTTTCATTTTCTTTTATTTTCTATTGTCTATTTTCTTTTCTTTTCTTTTTTTTTTTCACTCTTCTGGTTAGCACATATATCCCCCCTAGCGAATTCTCGATTTCTAGCGATCCCATTTAATCTTGATCATGATTGGTACATAAATATACAATAAGATGACTCAGTGTTGCCTCTGTGGATAAGGACCCGCAATGATCTCTTTCTTCTTTAGAACCCCAGATTCCACTTTCCACACCTCATCCCACCACCATGCAAGAAGTCCACTCGGTCTTGCCTGATGCAGCTATAAATGAATCATTTAACGGGGCAACTCCATTCTTTGAGGAAGAAGCATTCTTGTCCCCAGGCACTTTCTCCAGTGCGGACGAGTACGCCGCCAACCCGCGTTTTCTGGAATTGCAGGAAGAACTGCGCTGCGTACTCTTCAACGCAGTCGAAACCCTCGAGCCAAATGAATACACATCTCCAGCCCCTTCAGACCCCCTCACCGGGTCATCAGCGCGGACACCGCGCCAAAGCTTGGATTTTACGCGGGTATCAATCCCCAAAGTCCGCCTAATTCACTATCTCAAAAACTGGATCACTGAATGCGCACCCTACCTTGACAAATTCGACGAAGCCCGCCACTTCGGCGTCCACATACCAATTTTAGCCCAGAGCTCTCCGACTCTATTCTACGCCCTCCTCGCTTTCTCCGCCCGCCAAACAGAGCGAAAGGCATGTCTTGACAAAGCCTACGACAGCCTAGAACTCTACCAAGAATCAATCCGCCTCCTCGCTCCCTCTCTCCAGGCAAAGGACCCCAACGTCCTTGTCCCAGTTTGCATCCTCGCCGTCATGGAACTCATGTCCGTCAGCCCTCGCGACTGGCGCCGCCACGTCGAGGGCTGTGCCGCCCTCTTCGACTCCTTCAACGTGAACGGCCTCTCAGGCGGCCACTTGCAAGCCGTCTTCTGGTGCTACGCCCGCATGGAGCTCTGTGGCGCAATTATTTCCAACGCTGCCGAGAGCACCGTCCTCCCCCTCGACAAATGGGTCCCGGGCCTCCCCGCCTCAACGACCCCGCAGGACCGCGAGACTCTTATCAGAGACCTCTTCTACGCGAAGAGCTGCACCTCCCCGGACATGCACGCGAACTGGGCCGTGTACCTGTGCGCCAAGACCTGTGACCTTGCATGCCGGCAGACGCGGGCGATGGAGCTCGGTGAAGTAGGCGGCGACACGCGGCCGTTCGGCGAGCAGTGGAGCGCACTGTGGGAGGAATTGCAGTTTTGGCTGGAGAAGCGGCCTGGAGCTATGTTGCCGATTAAGACGACTGCGGCGGGGGGCGTGCTGATTTTCCCCGAGATTCTGTTTGCGCATTGGGCTGCTATTTCGGGGAACCAGCTGTACCATGCGGCGTGTGTGATGATGTTGGACATGAAGCCGGTGGAGGTCGCGGTGCCGCTTGCCAAGCCGTGCTTTTCGGCCGTTTGGCATGCGAGGCGGGTTTGTGGGATTTCGTTGACGAATCCCCATAGTGGGAATTTGATTAATGCTATCCAGCCGTTATATATTGCGGGTAAGCTTTTGAGTCATCATAGCGAGCATGTGGAGGTTGCGAGGCTGTTTAAGACGGTTGAAGAGACTACGGGGTGGGGGGCGCTTTGGAGGTTGAAGGATCTCGAGAGGGCTTGGGGGTATGAGCCTGGTGAGATCTTGTCGGTCATATAGCTGTAATACTATGTGGGAACAATTGTGTATATAATGCGTAACGAAGCACTGGATAATGATATGTACAAATATAGTTCAAGATGGACTTGGAATAGATGCAAGAATAGACACTGTGTAGTAATTTCAGACTAGTGCAGATAGGTGAGGTCGGCACAGGTCTTGGGATATTGCAGCGAGTGCTTGATCCGCTGCTTCAACTTGTCACCATCGACTTGGAAGACAAAGTTGACTTCCCGGATACCAGCCGGAGCAAGTGCCTTTTGGTAAACGTGGATATTGCCGTAGTTTGGACTTCCATACGAGGTGTCGACGTCAAGGAAGACTGAGAACAGGTTAACTAACTATAGACCATCGAATGATGAAAAAAAAAAAAAGTACTTACCGGAGGTCTGGTTAGTGGCGAGAGAAGGGTCGACCATCAATGCCGCGGCAGTCTCATCCCAGAAGGGGAACGAAAGATCATAGTAGTCATGGAATAGCTGAGAGTACGGGTTTGGAACACTTAAAACCTCGTCAGCGAACTCCTGGCTGGGGAAGACCTGATTGGCGACATTGCCCGCGATAGTGATGTTGGGAAAGTCGGCAGTGAGGGCAATTTTGGATGCCTCAGGGTCGATCATGAGGTTTATCTAAAGTTGTATCTATATTAGCAGGGAGCACCAAAGGCCTAGTTGATATAGCGTTCTCACATCAGATTGAAGGTCTGCGAGCAGCACACTTCCAGTGGCCTGGAGCATATTTAGATCCACGTATCCACCCATGATCACCAGATCCTTGGCCAGAGAGGCAAATTGCGGATCCATTCGCACAGCAAGAGCCACATTGGTCAGAGAGCCAGCGGAATAGATTGAAACCTGGCCGGGGTATTTGTGGACCATCTCCACCATGAAGTTCGCGGCAGAAGTTGAGTTATTGGGGCGACCCTTGGGGAATCCTTCCTTGAAGGCCGCTTTCACGATGCGATTGGGGTCACCCGAGGTTGGGTCATTGCCCTCAACTTCATTAGTTTTGTTCTCCGGGGCAAATGCTCCTTCCCAGGGCAGCTTCCCATGGACAGTCTCCCATGCCTGGAAACGCAGGGGAGTGTTGATCAGTGGCCATGTGGCACCAGCATAGACTGGAATGCAGCTCAGATTTCCCGCTTCGAGAGTTGCTACCGCGTGCAACGCCACTTGTGGCTGCCATGAGTTTGCAGTATCTAATTAATTTATTAGTATTTACATCGGCAAATGGGAGCAAAGAACCGAAAGTGCAAAACTCGGGACACGTACCGGAGGCCAAGCCGAGAACCTCGACGCCGCCATCTAAGGCTACTAAGTACGGTACGAAACCGGCCGTGTACCAATCATTGTCCATAATAGCATAGTGCTTTTCAGACTGGTGCGATGCAGCCAGAGCCAGAGGCAGCAAAGAGCCGCATATCAGCGGCAGTGAAACGGGCCAATGCATAGTGTTGAGTGGCTGGAGGGAAAGACTTCAGGTGTTGTGTATATTCCGGACCACGAATGCAGCAATTGCAACCGCATTTCTTATATACAAGATAAAACCAGCATCCCCCATCTTTCTCCAACCCCAATCCCCGAGCTTGGCTCGATAGCTGAATCTCATTAGCTGATCACTTTCTGCAACCCCATGAAAAACTTCGCAAACCCCAGAATCCCCCGCATCGACTTTGCAAAGTGGGTGAGTCAGTGGCTCTGATTTCCCGAACGGAACGCGCGAATCCTCTCGTTTAAACCTTCAGCATTTCCCCCGTTTATTCTCGCCTATGGGACGGAGCCTAGCGCTATAGGCCAAGTAGACTAAAAGAACGGAGCAGAGACTGCAGCGGCTAATAGCAGCTAGTGGTGACAAAAGCGTGGGGAAAAAAGGGCTCGCGGGTCCACCCGAACCCAAAATCTGAGTGAAAATGGCCGCTGGAGGCTACGGATTCCCCTTTAGGACGGTGTCTCATGCCACTTGCAGCCAATGGGGCCCCGATTTACCCCGATTTACCCCGTGTTGGACTCGTTTCCCCCGGCGCGAGTCCGTTCTCGGGACACCGACACGGAACCTGGGGAAAAACATGAGTCTGGCTATCCATGGGTCGGGGGAAGCGAATTACTGTACTAGTATGATAAATATTGCCCGCTATCCCAGATTTTCCCCTTCGGTTTTTCTAGCTCGACCTTTGTCCATTCTGCGTTTCTCGACTTTTGCAGGCCTTGGTCATTCCACTCTAGACTGCGGCAGCTCTTCTCGGCATCCTTCACTATGGCAGACCACAAGTCTGTAGATCTGGAGTCGTCTCCACGCGTCCACATCGCTAAGCCGTCAATGTGGAGATCGATTTTGAGCAACCCAAAGGTGTTGTTTATTGCCTTTTTTGCCTCGTGAGTGACGATACCTGTGATCTGGCTTAGTTAAACGACACTAACGAATTTCCAGGATTGGTGGTTTCGAATATGGCTACCAGCAGGGTGTCCTCGGTCAATCCCTCGTCATGTATAAATTCAAGGAAAACTTCCCTTCAGTGGTCGCGTCATCTACGGCAACCGGCTGGCTGACTTCAATTCTCCAATTGGGAGGTGTTGCTGGGTCTCTCTCCGCCGGCATCCTGGGTGAAATTATCTCCCGAAAGTACACCATGTTCATTGCTTGTTGCTGGGTTATTCTTGGAAGTTTTCTCTACGTTGGTGCTACAGCTGGAAACCCAGCATGCCTGTACGCGGGTCGTTTCTTCACCGGTATCGGTGTTGGTTTGTTCAGCGGTGTTGGACCTCTATACAATGCCGAGCTTGCAGTCCCCGAGATGCGCGGTCTTCTGGTCTCATTCTATCAGTTTGCCACTATCCTGGGTATTATGATATCTTTCTGGGTCGGTTATGGAAGTAACAACATCGGCGGCGTGGGCGAGACTCAATCTGACATGGCTTGGCGTTTGCCCTCGATTATCCAGGGTATCCCTTCTGTCTTCCTGGCTGCCGGTATCTGGTTCATGCCTTTCTCCCCTCGCTGGCTGGTCAAGCAGGGCCGTGATGAGGAGGCTTTGTCTACGCTGTCTTGGATGAGAAAGCTCCCTGCTGAGCACGAGCTGGTCCAGATCGAATATCTTGAGATCAAGGCCGAGGCTAAATTCGAAGAACGCGCTTTCGCCCTATCTGCTCCCCATCTGGCTGAGCGTGAACGCAATAGCATTTTCATGAAGCAGATCGCTCAGTATGCTAACTGCTTTCGCACAATGGATAACTTCAAACGGGTTTCCACCGCTTGGTTGGTCATGTTCTTCCAGCAGTGGAGTGGTGTGGATGCCAGTAAGTTGAATCCTTTCGGCCAACATAACCTGTCCTTCTTCTGACCTACTTAGTCATCTACTATGCCTCCAATGTTTTCACTAGCCTTGGTCTGACCAGTGGTACCATCGCTCTCCTGGCAACCGGTGTGACCGGTGTGGTCTTCCTTGTCGGCACAGTCCCCGCTATGGTAAGTCAAATTATCCACGGTCTGAAATAATTGACCAGTTTCTAATTACGTTTCTAGCTGGTTATTGATAAGTTTGGCCGTAAGCCTATGATCCTGGGCGGCTCCGCACTGATGTGCGCGTGTATGATTATTGTGGGAGTGATTGTCGCAGAGTTCCAACACGATTGGCCTGGACATGTTGCCGCTGGTTGGACCGCTGTTGGTAAGTTTGCTCCAACTCTTATTCATTTTTCAATTTTTTTTTTGTCTTTTAAAATACTAATTATCTCTAGCTCTGATTTGGCTGTACATCGCAACCTTCGGTGCCACCTGGGGTCCTGTTTCCTGGACCCTCGTTTCCGAGATCTTCCCTCTTTCCATCCGTGCCAAGGGAGCTTCAATTGGTGCGTTCAGTAACTGGATCAACAACTTTGCTATCGCTTTCTTTGTACCTCCCATGCTGGCCAACTGGCAGTGGGGAACTTACATCTTCTTCGCCGTCTTCCTGGCCGTTGGTATCGCCTGGGTGTGGTTCTTTGTGCCCGAGACAAAGAATGCCTCTCTGGAGGAGATGGATCGTATCTTCAATAGCCACAGTGGTGAGCAGGATGCTGAGATGCTCCGGGAGGCTCAGCGCGAGGTTGGTTTAACGGCTTTCCTAGATCATATGGGCCAGGGCACCGGTCGAGATTTGGAGAAGAAGAATAATTCTGAGTACATTGAGGCTCTGTAAATTATTGCCGTGTTTGCTCTGAGATGATTCAATATGAATATATGATATTTATTATTTTACCTAACTCTGCGGTCTTTGCATTGTTCATCAGCCTTAGCTTGTATAGAGTAGTATAGTAGTATGTAGATGTCGGGTCGGGGGCCGAGTCGGAAGGCACCACCGAACTTTGATTTATCATCAATTCATACGAGTACTTAGTTCGACCAGACCACTCAGGAGACAGACCAAAACATAGAATTTGCAATACTCATCCAACCTGATGTCGCAGTCATTGGGTCGCATCGCTTTCTCCCAGTGAGTTTGGAATCCGGTTACGAAACTCCCACCCACTCACCACCTTTGATAGATCTCGATTGTTTCGGCAGTCACGCTCCATACCGAACCAACCATTATGGACACAGTATATGCGATCCAGCACAGCTGCAGTACCTCAAGCGAGTGACGAAACACACGCAAGTAAAAGTTCTCAGATTGTCCAGGATATCGGCAATTTCAAAGAGATCCAAGCCAAGCGCCCCGACTTTGATCATGCACAAAGAATTGAAGTGACCAAGTCACCATATCCAGATTGGAACTATGGCCAAGGGGTTCCAGACAATGGTGCAAGTCTGGTCGAGAAGCATCACGAAATTGACCCCTACGCGGTAGATCGTCCAATGATCAACAACTACCGGCTCCTGGTCTCTGGCATCGCGCCCCGCCCAATTGGATTTATAAGTACACTCGATTCCGACGGGAATAAAAATCTTGCTCCATTCAGCTATTTTCAAGTGATTGACCATGATCCACCTATGTTTATTGTGGGGCTCTCGTCTCGGTCGGGTCGCATGAAGGATACATATTACAATCTCAAACAAACAGGCGAGTGTGTTATCAACACAGTCTCTGAAAACATGATAGAGGCTGTGAACGCGACTTCCATAGACGCTCCTTACGGCGTTTCAGAATGGGACATCTCTGGGCTTCATGAGGCTCCTTCCACTACTGTCAAACCATCTCGGGTGGCTGAGTCCATCTTCAACATCGAGGGCAAGGTTATAGACATCAAAGAGTTTACCGATGATGAGCAACAAGATGGAACTGTTATAGCAGCTAATGCCTTAATCAAGGCCACGAGGTTCTGGGTCAAGGAAGGAACTGCGGACGCCGAGTATAGCCATATCGACCTGGACAAGTTCAGGCCCATTGGCCAGCTCGGTGGAGTCTCCTACGGCCGGATTGTGTCTACTTTCGAGAGACCACGTCGAAGATGGGATGAAGAAGTGACTAAGAGTGAGCTATTGACTAAACTAGATAAAAGAACATCCGGGTCTATGTGATGTATGTACGCTATCCATGTCCAATCTTCAGTCAACGTCCTTTATCAATTAGTATTCATATTAAATAAACCCGTTTATGCAATACCTACAGCCTATCCCCTATACTAGGAAGGTATATGCCTGAAAAAATCAGATCTGGGGTCATCGATCAGGATCTCGGATGGTTGCCCGCAGACGCCTCCACCAGCGGGCGACTCCGCCATCTCATCCCGCCGCCCCTTTTGGTATCTCGCCACCGGTGGACCGCAACTAACACTATTTGGGCGGCGGGAGCCTCCAATTCTCTTTTTGTTTCTCCTCATGTCTTCTAACCATGCCGCGGAAGCCTACACCTGCTGGAAAGCAGAGAGTCCGGACCGGTTGTCTAACATGCCGCAAGAGGCGGCGCAAATGTAAGTTGCAGACTTTTCCCAGCTGTGGCGGGCGTTGACCATGTGCAGGCGATGAGCAGAAGCCACGATGCGCCAACTGTGAAGTCAAAGGATTTACTTGCAAGTATGGGGCAGACTTGGCTTTCGTGGCACCGCAGTCGGGCAAAGCACCGCCACAGCAGTATAGCAAGATCACTGTATGACACGAAAATCTCTGTTGCCCAGGTGCGATAATTGATGCTGACATGATTATGATGTAGTTTGTGGATGAATCTCCAGTAGCATCTACGTCAAATAAAAAGCAACACCAGCATGAACTTATCGCCAAAGAAAGAGAGGATTCGGGCTCTACAATTTCTGTCCAGAGCGCATTTCAGTTCTTGGGATCAAATACAGAGTCTCTTCGGTCCGGTGTTGAGCATGATTCTCTGGGATTCTCGAGAGGCCATGCAAAGCTGGTTCGCAGACCAGCGGCAGTCAATGCTAGTTATGAAACAGATCTATTACGGCACTTTCGCTATCATGTTGGTCCGTGGATGGATCTTGGAGACTCAAGCTGTGCTTTTGGCGGTCAGATCCTTCTTCAGTCACGGTCAAATAGACCATTGCAAGCCGCGATATTAGCTTTATCAGCTGGACAGAGGTCGCTTTTGTCACTGAATCACAGCCAAGATATTGATGGCCTTCTCCGATTTCGAAAAGAAGCAGAGGACAGTCTAACCCGACAGTCAGATCTAGTGAGAAATGCAGGGGAACTCTTACTTCTTATCCAAGAGCTACTCCCATCAGGAATACATCGATGGCGGGATATCATATTGCCTCATATCAACCGCAAAAAAGGCTTTGTTGTGCCAACCGACCTAACCGACGAACTGGGCGATTCGTTGTTCTGGCTTTATCTCCGACTCGGTAAGCATTTCGCCATTTGAACACCTGATGCTCAGTTCCTGATCGCATTTAGACATGGCAGCATCAATAGTGATGAACCAAGCACCTGTCATCCCGTTTCGTTCTTTTATCCAACGCGATGGTAGTCTCTTGCACTCCTCTCGACAAATTTCTCATCCCAACTCAGTGAAAGCTTTTTACAGTCGCGTGCTGTGCCTTCTTGCCAACTGCTTGGCTCTATTGTATGCCGATTCGGATGAGATGGCACGAAATAGTCCGGCAGAGCTAGCAGGGTTTCCTTCCCTATATCAATCTCGTCTACTTTCAGAATGGACATTTCTATGGACCGACTGCCAAAAATGGTACAGTGAGCGACCGACAGATGCTCAACAGATTGTAGATATACGAGGGAGTGAAGCAGATCAAATCGATCCCGGACACGATTCATCGTTTCCAATCCTCATTTATACGACCCCCATGGCGCTGGCCGCCAATGCTGTTTATCATACCATCTCCCTCCTACTGTTAACTCACAAGCCACGTCTTCTGAAGTCACTCCCCGGCCCACGGTGCTTCACCTCTCATATATGGCATGCTCAGTCAATTGCTGGAATTGCTACTAGTAATGACTCGCCTGACCAGTGGGACCCAATCTTAGTTTCGAGTCTTCTATTGATTGCCAGAGAAATGACCCACGAAGCTCAGCAAATGACCCTTCTGGAGCGCCTCCGAAATATTTCCACAACAACCGGTATCAATCTGGAGCATGAGGTTGAGAAACTGCAGTCGGTATGGAATGTCGCACGGTACGAAGAGCCAGATGAGCAGGACTTATAACATGCAATCAAAGTGTACTACTAGTAAGACTGAGCTTTTAACAAACGCTGTACTATTCAAGCATGTATGATCTTCTCATCAGAGACTCGTCTATTCTATATATCCCTCCATAAATCATGAATCTATTAGCACATTTTTCATGCCAAGTCATATGCGAAAGGGATACTCTGCATTGCACCACGTCGCTGGACACACTTTGCTGCAGCGCCATTGGCCTTGGCAACTGCAGCTTTAACATGATGATCAAAATCCTCAATACTCGACCCCGTTACAAGGAATCGAGCCAGTTCGGTAGAAAAGTACCCCACGAAAGTGTCTCCCGCAGCTGTCGTATCTGCGACTTTTGCAACCTTGACTCCTTGCACGATTCCCGAGCGCCCACTGCGCGTGGAAAAGTAAACGCCTTTAGCCCCAAGTGTAATCAGAACAATGCTAACTTGGGCAGCTTCGTGGAAACGGGGTGAAAGCTCCTCAGGCTTCAGGTTGTCTAATTCGGTTGGTTGGGCAAGATCAGAGACAGGTAGCCCGGCAATAGATCTTGACATTTGGATCGCCTCGGTCTCGTTCATGATGAGCACAGATGTGTTCTTCAAAGCAGAAAGAGGTATTCCTTCGGTATACACAGGCGCCGGATTAAACACCACGTGGGAGCGATCAGCGCTTGAAACGCCTCCGTTGAAGTATTCCAGTAACTCCAGTGTTGCCTTGCGTGGTAGCTCACCCTGCATCACAACCACAGATGGCATCTGTGGCTGTGTCTTGATAACGGATACAATTTGAGAAACATCATTCATGACCCCAGCATGATTAGCCCCAGGGACATAGAGAATGCGATTCTCGCCGCCATGGTCATTTTCCACAATAATGGTTGCTGAGCCGGTCTGTGCCTCTGTCGATTCCTCGATAGTCGCCGTTCTGACACCTGAATTTTCTAGTGCAGGTCGTAACAATGTAGAGTAGTAGACATCTCCAGCGCCCACCGCTCCAATCATGCTCACGCTCACATCTTGCTGTTCCCTTGAGATAAATGATGCGCGCCCGCATGCGACTGCTTGGTTACCTCCTTTGCCGCCTGCTGAGACACTCAATGAGGTCGCAGTTAATGTTTCGCCAGCTCCGGGGCATCGAGGCGTCGAGGTCACGAAGTCGATGTTTAGAGATCCGATGATGGCGATATGTGGTTTCTTGAGCCCTGAGGCCGGCGCTGTTTCAATAGCCATCACGAAGTACCATCTAGGGACGATGTATAGGTAGAAATGTATTGGAATATTTATCAGAGGAAGACTCAAACGTCGCGACGATTGCAAGTCTGGAATTTCATATAGATGGGGCCCCCAGTCGTGCTATACATAGTCCTCGGCTACTTTCCTATTCCGGTGGTGTAGGCTCTGTATCTCCAAATACAGTTTAGCCTCCGCAATTCCTCTCCCGTTGTGGAGATCATAGCCTTTGGAACTGGAATCTTCTCTACAAGTGAAAATTTGCACAGGGGAAGGGTTACACAAGTTATCAATTGTAACTAATTTATGCTACTTGTAACTACAATCAAAAGACAACAAAATGGCCTCTATTCTCAATACAGCTTCTTTTCCATGTACTGGATCAAAGAGGCTGTTCTACCTTTATCGCCCTTCGATATACCCTTTCGACCTCTCTCTTCATTATTGTTCTTTTTTCCCCCCCCAATTTCTTTCCGTGCCTGTGGAATGATGTCTTATTCCTTCACATCGACAATAATCTCTTTCAAGATCGGTTCGGCCTTGATCAGAGGTTTATAGAAACGGCCAAGAAGCTGAAGAGCCAGCATAAGATTGGCTGTTTGAGTTGGTGATAATCGTGATAAACTCTTCGTGCTCAATTTTCTGTTCCCTGCTAGCGTGACGGTTTGAAGATTGGGAAACTCAGCAATGAGCTTCTCAAGCATGGTCTCATCTTGTTTAAGAAGCTTTTCGTCCTGAATATTAGACCTAACTTTAGGTATTTGTATACATATAGACCGAAGAAAAGCCGCATTTTGAGGTCCAATTGTAGCTAACAACTTTTGAAAAGCTTCTCTATCAGATCCTTCAGGAGCCCCAAGTACGAATTTAAAGCAGTTACAGCCATATAGGAACCAAATCGCTTCTACGGAGACCTTGGAGTTTGTGCGAAGAAAGTTTACGGGAAAATCAGGCTTGGAAAAAGGGTCAACTATCTGGTTTGTAACGTACAAGTGATGGTACACCATGTTTCGAAGTTCGCCAGGGAGGTCGAAGAAGGCGACAGCTTTCTTCGTGACTTCGTCTTTTTGACAAACCTAGCAAAGTTTTAGATTAGTATCGGAAGAAAAAATAAAAAAAAGAATGGGAAAAATCTCGTCTTTGTATGAGTTGAAAGATAAATTACCACACTAGAGAGCTTTTGATTGATCTACTTACCGTGGCTCTGCTTTTCAACTCCATTGTGTTTAATGAACGAAAAGGCTTCCTTTCTTTGGTAATTCAGCGCTCTAATAATTCCCGAAAGTGGAGAGATTGACTTGAAATACACGAGTGTTGGGATTTGATAATGAAGGAGGTTATCAGAACACTTATATAGTATTTGCAGTATGTGGGACAAAGGGACATATGATAGACATCTCGAAACACGGTGTAGAAGAATTTAAAGAAATCTATAATGTAAAAAGATAACCATATTTTTTAAGACTGAATACACAATAGGTATTCTTAAAGGGCTGGGGTAGAGGATAACCTTGGAATATTTATAGAAATATTAAGGTACCTCACCGATGTTGTCCCAGCAAATTGTTGACCTATCATGATCCATTGTGATGAGAGGCATTTCGTTCAGTTTCCTTGAAGAACAATGTAAATTGTGAGGCATCGTGGTTCCATGAAGGACTGAGCCATCATTGGAGCTTCCTCAGTCAATGGCGGCTTGTTTCAAGGGCCATGGAGTGAAAGTATTGGACATCATACATACCAACTCATATTCATCCGAGAGTACACATGAATACTATTATTTGCATTCCTTTGTACTCCGTACGTTCAAATATATATGGTTTGGTATGTAATGCAATAAATATGACGTCGGGATTTGCTTCCTTTACTATGTAGTTCCTCTGGGCAGGCGCCTGTAGAGTTGTTGCCTGTGGCATTAGTAGTAACATACGACAGTGTATTTGACTTAGATGCAGCGTTTTCGTTTTCTCTCATTATCAACCACCCCTTCTGAGATCACTTCGTTAACATTCTGTCCAACCAGGTGGTCTTTCATTGAGCTCCACCGCAGCGATTACCCACGGTCGCAATGGCTCCCAAGAAGCCAATGTCTCCTGCGAAGTCGGCGTCTCCAAAAAAGCCATCTGCAGGATCTCAAGGCCAGCTCTTTGGTCTTACGCCCGCGCAAGCTCGTTCCATCTTGCTCTATGCGGCGCTCCTCGACCCTTCACCTCCGGTAACAAACGAAGAACCATACCCTATAGTTAGATGCGCTCCAAAGTAAAACTGACATTTTCTTCAAGGTCCCAGCCGATAAGATCTCCCAGGTAGTGGGTGTTTCTAAGGGCGCTTGCCGTACTTCTATTTGGCGTGGTCTTCGCAACATTAAAGCCACCATCGAAAAGGACAAGCCTCGTGATGGCAACATAAAAGATTCAGGCAGCGAGTCTGCCACTGGTGGCGCAGGGCTTCCTTCTCAGCACCGCAGACAGAATACCAAGGACAAGGACGACCACTCGGACCCTCCTGCTTCTGGCTCTGTTGCCGCATAGATGTCTTTAAAGACGCTTTGTTAATGGCATCTTCGGTACATTACTTGTGACAACTCAGTATTTGTCTTTGAGGGAATGAATCTCCCTGTTACTTTTCATTGAATTGCGATGGCATAGATGCAAATATTTTTTTCCGAGCCTTGCTGGATGATAATCTGGGGAGGATTTCGAAGCGGCGCATATCCGGAAATAGCAAGAACTAACTATGGCCATAATGAATTTTCAAACCAAATATGCAGTTCTTACTAGCTTTTTGGCCTAATGAAACGTATGATTCTACGTTAGAATCCTCCAAATCTGACTCGCGCCTCCATGAGATCCCACACGAGCACGTCATGGCCCCTAGAATGACGAAGCTTTCTCCTCATTTATTCTGCGACTGACATCTTTGACATTACAAGTATTTTAATCACAGCCCAAGTTTGCAGCGTCACTTGAATCTACTATGGTCATCAAATCTGTGGCAGTTGTTGGGGCCGGAGCTTCAGGTACGCCGATTCTTGCCCGCGCACCTACATCTTCTCATGCCACATCCCAGGGGCCGTGTCAGCGTCAGCTCTTGCCGCTGAGAACTATTTTGATCGAATCCGAGTTTTCGAAAGGCGAGAGACCGCAGGTGGAACATGGTATGACTTCTTTTAGGTATTCTGGATAGCCTCTGACAGCATCAGGATATTCGACGCAGACCCCGGAGCTCCCTTCCATCTTCTTCCCGGCAAGAACCCGCCTGAGGTCGACCCTCCTTCAGGCCTCCCCAAGTCACTCCCGGCGACAACAAGCCCTTCATCGAAGCAGCGATATGATTTGACCCCGATCTATGAAGGTCTGACGTGCGTCTCTCCTAAAGCAATGGGAGAGACTCGATGCTGAGTTTGAAATAGAACCAACGTCCCAGATATCGCGATGTCATTCTCGGATTCACGGTTTGCTTATGGTCCATTTGCTCCCCACTGGGTTCCTAAGCAATACATCGAGACCTACTTCCCAAAACATGGGGTCGACAAGCTCCTTGTCACTCATACAACTGTCGAGGATATCTCGAAATTGCCGAATGGGGAAGCTCAGGATTCACCTCGATGGAGACTAACTTTGAGACGCTTTAATCCGAGCATTGAAAAGGATGAGTGGTGGACAGAAGAATTCGATGCGGTCATCCTGGCAAACGGACATTACTCGGTGCCTTTTGTGAGTCTACAGATTTTGAGAATGGATATCATACGATGCCTTGAACCTGACTTGATTTTCGATACCAGGTCCCGCAGGTCGATGGGCTTGAGGAATACATACAAAACTTTCCTGGAAGGGTGATCCATTCGAAGCAATTTAGGTCTGCGTCAAATTATGATGACAAGAAAGTGATAATTATTGGCAACTCCGCTTCCGGGAAAGATGTTTCAACATTGATCAGCGGCCATGCTGCCTATCCTCTATATCAGTCTCGAAAATCCCCAAGTCGATGGGACGGGGATGAACCCCCGCAGGGAATTGCCTGGAAACCGATAATAGAGAAATATCTTCCATCCGGCGAGATTATCTTCGCAGATGGCTCTGTCTTGACAGATGTCGACACTGTCATTTATTGCACGGGATATAAGCCCTCATTTCCTTTCTGGAATACCAAAAACAATGGCCGTCCCATTTACGATTATAAAGAGGGTCGCATAATCGGCAACTATCTCCATACCTTCATCCAGGATTTTCGCACGCTGGCTATTATCGGAGTTCCGAGGGTCCTGACTTTCCGCTCTATGGAATACCAGGCTATAGCAGTCGCAAGGCTCTGGGCTGGTCGAAATTCAGTTCAATTGCCGCCCCGCGAAAAACAGATGAAATGGGAAAGCGATCGCTGGGCTCTTGTGAACCAAGAGCACCGTCGGTTCCATGATATTACCTGGGATAATGACGAAACACATGATTATCTACAGGCATTGTACGATATAGCAGGTCTGCCTCAGTTATATGGTTCTGGTAGATACCCGCCTGTTCTAAATGATGAGACAAGATGGGCAATCAAGCACCTAAAGAAGTACCCGGAGCCAAAGAAGGACGATGAAAAAGATGGATTTGTGGTTGTTCAACGCCCTCAGAAAGATTCATTGCATTTCATTTGATATATGTGAAGTTTAAAAAAATACCGTTCGGTTGGTCAAACGAGCGAGGAGAGAACGCCATAATTGATGCTTTTGATAACAAAACCCCCATATTCTGAGCTTCATCGCAGTGAAGAACTTTCGAAACTTAATTTTCATAAGTAGACAAAGGACAATTTTTCCAAGAAGAAGAAGAAAAGAAAAAGAAAGAAAAAAAGAGCCATGGGAAAAAAGATGCTCTGCACTTCCGTCCGTAGATTCTAGTCCGATCACATGCGAACATAGAATAGATAGCGCTGTTGAATCTGCGCAATATTGTAAGCAATATACTCATTGTACTGCAACCCGGCGTTCATGTTGTCGCCTCTAGGCGCAGAAACATCCGGTATCTTGACACCAGCAAGATTTTGGTTCAGACAGCCAGCATCTTTCCACCCGCCAGGAATCATCCGGCCCTGGCCAAGAGTGGTAAACTTGCCCTCCTTGTGTGCAAGCTCGCAGGCACCTGAGTTGGCAAGGACAAGCTCTAGCATGGGATCGCCGAGCTCTGCTTCACAAAGAAGAAGTAATCCCATGCCTCCGCTGTTGTAAGGGCAACAGTAGTTCGCAGACTTTGTGGACATATCTGCGAGGTAGACACCCTTTCCGAACATGTAGCCATTGACAGGAGCCTCAGGAGGTGCAATGCGAAGACCCTGGCTGAGAATACCACCGAAAGTTTGTGCTGCGAGATCCGTGCCATAGCAATCGGCGGTCGCTGTTCTTGATCTTTCCGAATTCTGAGGATTTAAAGCGCTCGTTTTCCCCTTGGCGCTCAATTCGGAAGATATCAATAACCTTTTCAAGATAATTGCATTAGTCTCCTCGTTAATTTCACAAATGTATCAAGATCAGAAGGGATGGCTGTTCACGAGGAGCGTACCTGATATTTTATATAGTGGGTTGCGCCGCTGGAACCGAGCAGGTATTCATGAAGCCCTTGGAATTCTTCAGAATTGGGGTCCACTATTTCATGTCAGTACATACACCAAGTCATGTGTACTTGAACATGCACAGAAATGTACTGGGGAAAGTGCTTTTCAATACAAACAAGAGAGAATGTAGCGATAGAACAGTGTTCTCACATTTCCATTCTCGCAGACAAACTTACATCGAGTCATCTCCTCTAATCCAAGGCCTTGGAATTGACGATCCAACTCATGCACATCAGTACCCTTGGCGTCTTTCATAATCTCGTTGGCAACGTCCATGTCAGTCAATGTATCCAAGAGCTCAACTTCTGTCTTGATTTGATTCATAGTTGATAAGATCGGGGGCCGATTACGTCCAAAAACGTGAGGAATCGTAGTGAAATAGCGGTTGCTAAGATCCTCCTGGGCAGTTTGGAGGGACACGCCGTAACGTGAGTCCGCGAGACTTTGATCAGAATGCAGTTCCGAGAGTTCCTTTAGTGTAGCGTATCCTGTCTTGATGGCTCGATCACCAAGTTTGCCAAGGGGAAGCTTCACCGAGTCGTAGGACATGGCCGCCATAACACTTTGAAAATTGTCCGTATTGAAGATAAAACGCATCAGGTCTTGGACAGGCTTAGAGAGAGTGGATTCGGGGATTGGAAAGTCGTCCTCATTTTTCACCTTTTCTTTCTCCTCTTTCTCCTCATCGTCGTCCTCGTAGTTCCGCTCAATGAACGTGTACTTTCCTGATTTGGGGGTATCAAGCCGATTTTCCCATTTGAGTCCACTCTTATCTTTGAACTTTCGCGTGAATTCACGTTTTGCGTGGTCGATCGATCCACCTCCCAGAACACCAACCTGTCCATGCTCTCCAACACGCCCCCAGCGAGTCCATGTGACGAACTGATTCAATGACTTGGAATAGATTAGCTGCAGGCGGTAGAACTTGTTGTTGTTTTTGGCTGCCACAGTCTGATTCAGAGTGGCGTCAAAGATAGTGTTGTCCTCGTCAATGTAGACTTGGGGATCTGAAGCCGTATTAGCATCTTGCTTAGGCTCAGGTCAACCTTAAGAAGCTCTCTTACTCTTGTATTGCGGGCATTGGATGTAGAAAATTCCATCCACAGGAATGGTCAATGACTTGGAGCCTGCTTTCTGTGCATCTTTCTGTTTTTTGTTGGACGAATCTTCGTCTTCGGTCTTAATTGCACGTTTCTTCCCAGTCTGCTCTTCTTCCTTGACTTTAGAGCTGCTCTCCGAAGCGGAGCTTGCCTTTAGAATGTACGGCTTCTCAGAGACTAGACTTCGAGATGCCACTGATTCCTGCAGCCATTCAAAGGAGACAATCTTGCAGTTGGGGAACTTGCGGGCTTGCTCGTCTATAATAAATATCAATAAAATGAACCGCGGTTGCAGATTGTATAACAGCGACCAGTACGAAGTAGCTTCGAACGTACACTTTGTGCTCCGCTTGCTAACGTCCTTTTCTGTGGTCACCAGATGAGTCACCTGGTCATGCACATTTTGACTGAAGGTTGCGCCTTGCTCTTCCACCAAAACCTTCACGTCGGCTATTTTGATGTCAGCTTTCAGCCTCATCTTGAATGGGGAAAAGCGGGGCTCCGGGCCCGGGAGCAGCGCGGTGCCCCAAGGCGAGCTGCCAGCTTACCTTGCTTAGTTCCAGGAAAGGAGCCGCTGATGGCAATTATGAACTTTTGGAACGCCTTTGGAGCCATTACGCCGGACGCCTTGGGCAATCAGGGGTAGAGAAACTGAGACTTGAAGGAGTAAACAAAGTTCAATTGGAGCGTTGCGAAAGTAGGAAAAACGCACGATGAAAGGGAAGAAACAAGAACGATGCCGCTGGAGGAAGAATATGAAAGTGAAAACAATAGAATGGAACGAAATGAATACGAGGTTTCGGAATCGCTCTTATACCCCCCGGAGCTGGAGCATGCACCTGGCCGCCCTGTAATTCAGGTGTCGAGGCGCTGTTGCCTGTCGTGGTGGGTCCAGAGCAGGAGTGTAGCCAATCACGGGTGGTTATTCAGGCAGACAGTCAGGCAGCACGATCTGAGTGGGGCAGTTCCAAGGCAGCAGGTACGGAGAAAATAGTCTATAGCAATATAGTATGAACAAGAAAGCTTGTTATGCCAAATACAAGTTTGTATCCAAGTCAACATCACAAGCTGAAGGTACAGTCGGCCAAATTACAATTCAATAAAATACGTGGTCCATTATCCACATTCATAATAAATCACAATAGAATTCAAAACCGAACGAGCAGGAAACCAAAAAACGCTCATCAATAATCAGAGTAAGGTTCATAATGACCATGGCCATTCGTATGGGACTGAGCCCAAGCATTATTTCGTAACCGTCGTTCTACAACACGCGAGTTAGTATCAATGTAAAATAGATCGCCGACAGGGAATAGTATTTACCTCTTTCAAACTCGCGCCAGCGCTTCATCGTAATCTTAGTGCTATCGAACTCACCCTCGGCGTCGCCGTGGCCCTTGTCCTTCTCTCCAGCTGTCTTGCGGGTATCACCCCAANNATCGAACTTCCAGAATGCGTACATCGGAAGAACAAAATTCCATATGGGAAGTGAAACAAGGTAGATCAGCATCCACAGAACGTAGACGAGTCGATGGGCGGTGACAACGATCAGAACACCGGGAAGACCGAGAATCAATGCTAGTAGAACCAAGGGGATAACCTGGACGGGCTTCTTGACGATCGAAGAGACAACCACGTAGATGGTGAATGAGATGGCAGCCGGGAGGACGAGGGTACCGACCAACTCAATGAAGATGACGAATTGCATACTGAAACAGAAAGTTCCGCACAGGTCGCGAACGAGAACCAGCTCGAACAGGTTATGGACGGTACTGTTAATCCAGCGGCGGCGTTGGGAGAGTAGAACCATGAATTTGTCAGGAACTTGGGTCTTACACACTGCCTGTGGGACAAAGATCTGCTTGCGCTTCGGGAACGTCTTCAGCATCAACGTTGTCAGATAGCGATCCTCGCCCAGTAAGAGAAGATTCTTCTTGTGCAATGTATCTACCACGTTCTCGGAATAGTGCTCCACAATGTCAGGATTGGCTAGGATGGGCACCCAGTAGTTTTGACCACCTTTAGGGGCCTTGATCCGATACATAGAAAAACAACCGGGGAGACAAGTGACACCACCGAATACGGATTCGAAGGATTTGGCTTGGTGGTGAGAGATAAAGTACCTGAGAATAATCGGGTCAGCTAATATCGTTTTTCAGAAGATAAGGAAAGTGAACATACTCGAAGACCTGGATCATGGTGACCCAACTATCCGTCTTGTTGGCAATCTTTGTCTCACCACAAAGACCCATGATTTCAGGGTCCTTGACCATGGCCGAGATCATGTGTGTCAGACTGTCGGGGAAGACTTTGGTATCGGCGTCGACCATGAGGACGACTTCATAGAAGTCGGGAGGAATGCCAGTCACCTGCCAGAGACCATTGAAGATTTCAAATTCAAGCTCCGTCATGCGTTCGTCAAACATAACCTTTTGCAAGAAAGACATGAGGATAATCTGACTATCACGCTTGCCCCGGTTGCCAGGCTTCGAGACTTTGGCCTCGTCGCGAGTACCACACTTGACGATAACCATCATCGGTACACGTTGCTGCTTCTCTGGTGGGATTATAGAAGTTTCACCGTAGTCGTAGAATCCGGTGTAGACCTTCGACATGTTGTGCCGCTTGGACCCAGTAGCAACAGCCACGTACGAGAAAGGCTGGACCTCATCCGGTGGAATAACATGGTCCTTGACCATACTAAGCACGATATCTGGAGTGGAAAGGTCCTCGCCTTTGCCCTTGATGATACCATCACAGATGACCAATATAGTCTTGTGGCTGTTAGGATAGTCGGTCATGGCAATAGAATCGAGCGTGCTTCGAATTCCATCTTCACCTTCAGAGTAGCAAGTTACTAGACAAATCGAATGAGCCAGCGGATAGCCGAAAGGCTGCCATTCAGGCGGTGGTTGTGGGACAACAGCCTCATGGATAGATCCGGCGGGACCAGCGCCATCATATTCAGATACAATGTTGTACCCTGATTCAGGCTGTCCCAGCCCAGTCAAGCTGGTCTGGCTGGTGGCGTGGCGGTTATCCCCACTCAGTGTACCCCCGCTGCTATTGTGACTGTGCCTGTAAACGCTGGGGGTAGCAGTTGAGGCTGGCATAAGACGAGATGTAGAGTTCTGGCTGGCCATTGTGACATAAGGTGTACGTTGCTTGCGGTCGCCAGAGCTACTCGCGGTGTAGGGACTAGAGAAACGCGAGGTGGTAGGGAGAAAGCTCGGTCGCTTGTTCATTCCGCTTGGCATAGGGGCGTCAGCGACTCGCGGGCCAGGTCGATAGATGTCATTTGACCAATCCTCAATTTGTTGATTTCGAGTTCTCGTATCCGAAGTCATGGAGGTGTTCTGAGCCGCAAACTTCTTTGCGAGGAACCATTGGAATAGTATAGCGAATCCAAATTTGACGACCACAATAGACAAAATGAAGATCAGGGAGACGTAAAGCACAACCTTCGAAGCAATGCAGCCTACAGTATCGGTGTCGATGCTGCCCACTCGGATTATTTGATTTAGGCATTGGCCAAGTTGCTTTTTGTCGCCGCCTTGCAGATAGTACGTAAGATCAAGGCCTCGCACATGAGGGTTCGTGCGAAGATTGTCAAATTCAGCCGGGTAGGAGACTTGAGATGTGTTGAACCAGTGGAGTAGATCCAAGTCAAGAACGTTACCGGAGTAAACAGCCAGGTTTCTGCTCAAATTTTTGGTATCTTCCCAAGTGAAGTACACGTCTCCAGATGGCTTCAGCTTCCAAAAGGGCTTCCGTGCGGCAGAACTAGTATGACAGGCGTAACCCAGATAGTAGTCATTCATAAGGGTTTGGTTCACCTCGCCTGTTCCGTTCTGGTTGAATGTCTGGCAAGGGAAGTACCAACCAAGGTCACCGTCTGAGTTGGTCGGGACACCACCTCCCTCAACAGCCTTGATCAGACCTTTGCATGCGCCATTGACCTCTTGAAACATGAAGCTGCCGTCAAGGCCGCCGTACTTGAAGGGCAGGTCATACAGAACATTGGATCCATCGGGGATTCCAGCCGCAGCTGGATGGTCGAAATTTGTGAGATCATAGGCCTGTCCGTGGAAGATCATGTATCCCTTCTCGATCTCATTGATCTTTAATCGTGTTGGTGGCGTTCCACACACGGTGGCCGTAAATCCGAATGTAAGGAAACCGACAAATGCAGCGACCATCAGAATGAGACTGATCAGACCAATCTTCTCGCGCCATGCTGTGCGCTGCTCCTTTTGAGGCATACCGAAGCACTTCAAGACAAAGTCGGGGACCAAGCAGCTCACTAACGCACAATATGTAGTCCATAAGTCCGGTGGGCGCACCTGCTCCATAGCCTTTTGTCGCACCCTGTCCTCCGTAGTTGCGCTCTTGGAAATGCGTCGAGACGACCTCTTCTTCTTCTTCTTCGAACGATGCCGACTGGGTGTGCGATCAGATGCATATGTGGTAGCTCCCTTTTCTCCGAAAATCTGGTCCTTTGGCTTCATCTCAATGCTCTTCGAGCTATTCGTTTCCGCTTCTCCCTCCCGCTCAAGTAATGGGTCATGTCCAGTGGCGGAAGGGTAAGTGTTCATATGATGGGATCGCTGGCGATAGTGGTAATTCGGCTGCTCACGGTCGTCGTGGCGTCGCTCGGGCTTGACGAGAGTCTTCTTTCGCCTCACATCAGATGCCCTCTCTATTCGTTCGTCGTCGGTGTCAGCTGCCCTGCGTTGGCTGTGCGAGCGTCGGCGGCGGTGTCTATGGGAGGTTGGAGAGGACATCGGGTTATCGCTATAGGCTTCGGTCTCAGTGTCTCTGCGCCGTCGTCGTGAGGATTCGCGATATGCCCGCACATCTTCATGCCGAGGCGAGGGCTTGCCTGACCTCCGCGGTAAAGACATGTCGAACCTATTGAGAGTGTCAGAGGGTGAAGGGGGGTGAATCATATCGCATGGCTGTCACACGTACTTTTAGAGAGTCTCTCGCATGCAAAGTGGTGTTGGATGAGCGCAAGAAGATCGGATCGGCAGTAAAAATGGCTCAGGGCATCCCGGGGGGTAAACAAAGGCGATCGCTCCGGTCGCCCACAATCAAGGCTTGACAAGCAAGCACCAACTGTGAAGTCGCTGACTGTGGCCCTGCGAAAATGCGAAGATTAAAAAATCACGAGAAGAGGCTTGGTCTGGAAGTAGGAGATCTCGAACGTCACAGGTGATGGTCGGCCAGTGCAACGGCGGGTGGAGAAATAAACAAAAGTGGCCACCAATCCGAGTCCAGCCAATTTGCAATATCAGCCGACAAAATTCTAGAGAATCTTCGCAGCAGCTTGAGTTCACTGGATATTTTTGGGACAAGTTTGGAATTTGCCCCTGGTTACCCGACCTAAAAGGGGGGTTTGGTCCAGGAGGTTCTGTGGCTTTACGCAAGTCCATTTAATCAAAACGATACGCGGTAATGTATCTATGGATCCGGGGGCCTGTTCTACTCAAGGCCTCGGTAAGTCATTCTAGACAGAACAGCGAAGACGGAGACTCAGGTATGATAGTTACTATCCAGTGCCCACCAATCCAGTCCTACCCAGCTCGCCTCAGCACTCTCATGGCGACTATAAGTCATCCTGGACCCAAGACCTGGCTCTCCATAGAGAGGCATTTCAAGCCGACGGGTCACGCGCAAAAGTCTCAGATACCTAAACACCCCCCACTCTACAGTCTGGGCCGGTGTCAAGGGTCCTCCGTATAGAGTACATGGTCAAAGATGCTATTCTTGGACCCCTGTAGCATTACAAGGTTCCTGCTTCGTTGCCTGTTTCCCAGAGATTGATCTGTCGCTGGGATCTACGTATCCAGTGGCTATTCACCTATTCACGGGCCAAGGGACACTATACAGAGTAGCGTTACTTCTACTAGAGCCAAGACGGTAAAGTATTTCCCAAACATGTTTGGTACACATAAGCCCCAAAACATAGATCGTCCCCGAGTCTCAGACAACCTTGGAACGGTTGGCTGCAAAAATCTTTGGAACGGGCACCTGAAATACAGACCGCCCCGATAACCTTGGAATTGAAGCAGCTTTATTTAATGCTGGGTCATACCCTGGGCTCTCCACTGCTACAAAAGCACAGTTTCCAACCTCGTAGGGGTAGTCAGGCTAATCAGCGTATATTTTATTTACTAGATAGCCCAATTGCAGGCACAGCACGGCTAGATACATGTGTGGTTTCGTCACCATCGAGTCCATTGTGCAACATGCGTCTCGGATCGACTGGAAGGTTGGCGGACCCGGCGGATGCCTAGGATACCCATCTTTTTGTGTGTACCCTTGTGCCAAGCACAACTAAAGGTCCCGGTCATCCGAAAGATCTAGATTTCCGTGTGCCGCGGCCGTATATGGCGATCTTGGATTCTTGGACCCAGGTCTGAAGCGGGGCAAAACGCGGGTTCATGGATGGTTTTGCGGGGAGGTTCGGTTTCCACAGCCCAGACGTTGAATAAAATAGTATCAACGATCCCAGCCGATTCTGCGAGGCTCTTGCACTTTATTGATAGTAGCCCATGGCATAAGGATCGCGTGTTTGCGGGCAAAACTCAATTGAGGCAGAACCATGGGCGCCTTGGCTACTGAGTACCATGACAAGTGCGGTACGGAGTTCACCTAGAACTGTATAGCGCCAAGCTAAGAGGGCCCGAATGAAATGTGACTCGCGTGGGTCTCATTCGCGCAGATCTAGTGCAATGCACTTATGCACTCAATTCCCCGTTGGAACTAGCAGCTCCGTCTCCACCAGAGGAACAGCAGGAGGAACCAGGGCTGATCAGCCATGATATGTTATGGCTGGAGCGATCAGGGAAATGCGATCGTGATCGACCTATATTTTTAGCAACGAACATTCCATAGATGCACTTATCGGTGATTCTCCATGTCTCGGATGGCCGAAAGAATACTCACATTTGCCGAGCAGCGTGTATTACAGCCT
Source organism: Mycosphaerella populi pn0402 (assembly GCA_002153405.1). Lineage (NCBI taxonomy): Eukaryota > Fungi > Ascomycota > Dothideomycetes > Mycosphaerellales > Mycosphaerellaceae > Mycosphaerella > Mycosphaerella populi. The sequence goes on along the minus strand of KZ118962.1, from coordinate 60,032 downwards.
CAGCTGTGGAGGGCGTTATGACTGTTGGCAATACGAGGCCTTGCATGCCCGCTGAAAATTGCCAATGTGCCCATGTGCCGTATAATTTTAGAACGGAGGAGTACATTTATCTGGACATGATCGAATCGCAGCGTCATTTGTGCCATGGGAGAGAGTAAGCAGGCTCGAAAGAAGGCCAAGAATTTAAAAGCGTGTCAGTCGACAAACTAGCGATGCGGAGTGGGGAGGCGGATCCTTTTCTTGGTCTCTTTTTGTCTGGTTTGTCTTTGTTGGCTGAAACACTCTGCCTCCTGCACTTCGTAATACCTGGACTGGTTCCCTGGGTTTCGAAAGGGTTTCGACCTGAGAGGTGATCTTTGCAGTGGGATGCAGGTGTTTTCCTGCGCTCTTCTACCGTGATTCGACCAAGGCGCATTAGAGATCATCCAAGACATCTTTATCGGCCGTTCATGTCTCCGCAATACGGCCAACCCGCTCCCCACCTTCGTTTCTAAAGCTAACACACCTGGCGCTTCTGCCTCTTCAACCATGAGCTCCTCTGTCGCACACGACCTTCTGCCCTCTCCTCCGCCAGCATACCTCCGAGAGACCCCTCCGTTTGGATCCGACGATGCATTGCCTCGCTCCATCCCAGACTTTCCCCAGAACTTCAGCTTTTCCGGCGCCGTCAGGTCAATGACCCCCGACCATGATCCTTTGCCACCAATTCAGCATTCTCCTCGATCTCCAGTTAGAATTGGTCATAGTGCAAATATTCCAGAGGCATCGACTGTGAAAATTGAACATTTCTCTAATGGACCCCCAACACCCCAGCTGGAGCTGCCAGCACTGGGGGAACTGTCGATTAATGACCCGAAGCCTCCCCAGCAAACATGGAACCCTTCTCACCAATCTCGTATGGATTCAGCGCATGCCGAACCTCAAAATTCGCAGTATGGCCATACGCCTGGTAGTAGTGGCTCGTGGTCAATAGTGGATGCCCAGTTGAAGAGCGAAATCCAAGACATTGTTAAAATGCACAACTCAATCGAACACGTTGGAACGAAACCAAATTCCTCCCGTGGGAGCTTAGAGAGTGTCGAGCAGGTATCGGAGAACTATGAGCCTCTTCCATATCACCATCAACAGTTGGAGCAGCAGCAACAAACGCCTAAACCCTCACTAGGAGGGACTTTGGCTGAGCCCTCGACTGGCTCTACTGGAAACTTGCTGGCGCGACGCAGGATGTCACGACTGCCGAATTCAACCTATTCTTCCGGTTCTGAACTTGGACCTGGAGGACACAAGCGCAACCTTTCCGCCTCGCCTTATTTACATGGTCGATCCTCGTCGCGAAACTCGGCCGCCTCGCAGGATGACCGGTCACTATCCGCCTCGGACCTTCTCAATTCTTCGTATCCTCAGCCGGGACCTACTGTTGGCCAGTTAGATAATTCCCATCTCAAGGCCTCTGTCGGCAACAACGCGTCCCTACTCAGCCACAAGCAGACATTCGAGATGTACCTTGCAAACGTGAAGAAGACCGACGAGCCAGCCGTCCTCTACGAATTCGCAGTTTTCATGATCAACTCAATGCACGACATGCCGACCACAGAGCCGAAAGATGACAGCAACACGATAACCCGCGCTAGACTTCTGCGAGAGTCAAAATCTATCTTCCAAAAACTTGCAGATCGAAGCTATCCTTTCGCCCAATACTATCTCGCAGACGGCTACGCATCAGGGTTATTCAACAAGGACAAGGAGGACCCTGACAAAGCTTTCACCCTTTTCGTCGCCGCCAGCAAACACGGCCACGTCGAAGCTTGCTATCGCGCTGCGCTATGCTACGAATTCGGCTGGGGCTGTCGAGTTGATGGTGGACGAGCAGTTCAATTCTACCGACAAGCCGCGTCGAAAAACCACCCCGGATCGATGCTCCGCATGGCCCATGCTTGTTTGGCCGGCGACATGGGCCTGGGAAAGCGCTACAGAGAAGGTATCAAGTGGATGAAGCGGGCGGCGGAAACGTCGGATGCCCAGTACAACTCTGCGCCCTACGAACTTGGTGTCATGCACGAGACAGGCTACGGTGATGATATATTCCCTGACGCATCATATGCAGCGCAGCTCATCACTAAATCGGCGGAATTGGGACACGTTGAGGCTTGCTACAAATTGGGAGATGCTTACGAGCATGGGAAGCTGAACTGTCCCCGTGATCCTGCCCTGAGTATCCATTTCTATACTTCGGCTGCGCAAAATGGGCATGTGCTCGCTATGATGGCGCTTTGTGCGTGGTATTTGGTGGGCGCGGAGCCAGTTCTAGAAAGGGATGAGAATGAGGCCTTCGAATGGGCTGTTCGAGCCGCTAATCTCGGTGAGTTCTTTGTGACCGTATACTATTAGGTTTACTAACGAGATTGCACAGGTCTGGCAAAAGCTCAGTATGCGGCTGGTTATTTCACAGAAACGGGCATTGGCTGCCGACGAGATGTCCTCGCAGCCAACGTATGGTACGTAAAGGCTGCGGACCAGGGCGAACCTCGTGCGAAGCACCGTATTGCTGTGATCCGAGCTGCTGCCGATGGTGAAATCCCACCGACAGTCAAAAAGACTGGCCGTCTTTCAAAAAATAATAAAAATCACGGTAAGTGACCTGATGACACTCCAGAAATCCACGAATGAATCTTCTGACCCCTATTCAGAATCCGAAAAGACCAAGAAAAAGCGCTTCGTTCTCATTTGATCTTCCCCATGGTTGGAGCCGTTGCTTTCATATCTGCGCTATCTAGTTTTCCTCCTTCGTGTTGCTTTCCCACGTCATACAATGCCATTGTCCCCTAGGCGCTCGACGTACGCCCTTTCGATGGGCTATAAAGGTAATTTTTGCATGCGTCGCTCCATCATTACGTCCCTGTGATTCACGTCTACGAACCAAATCATTTATTTCTCATATACAGCCAGCTTCTACTCGACGTTGTTTCTCTTGTATTTCTTCTCTGCATCAAGGCGGGTACTTTGGGTTCGAATACTCTTCAATTGTGATGTTTGTTATTCTTTTATTTTGCTTTTTTGCCATTGTCTATTCGGTAGACGGACATTTCGGACTCAAATCAGTCTCAATTTGCAGGGTGTTACTTGGTTGATATCGAATTTCTAGTCTGATAAAGCTACCTAGGTAGCTACTACATCATGAACGTAGTAATATAAATATGACTAGTTGATAGCAGTGACCACAGACCCTCTCTACCTGTAGGTACATTGAAAGGTGGGGTACGTACGGCTTCGACCTCGGACCTGGCTTGCTAGTTTTGGATTTCATCTATGGAAGTAGATCCATTCCAGCACGAGTAGGCATCATATTTCGTCGTTGATTCGTATGGAGTAGAACATAGTAACTAAGATGATCGTAACACCTATCACACCACCGCAATTGGGATGTCTGCTGCTTCATAGATAAGATATTCCTAGCGTACTGCGTACTGCGTAAGATCTACCATAGTCGTGGGATTGTGGGGTTATCCCGTCGGGGGTCTTAATATACAAGCAGGTTCCGCCTCGGGCCGTGGGGTCTGCGCTCTCGCTATAAAGGGGCCTCCACCAGTACTTTAGCAGGAAGGGGAGACCATCGAGAACTTTCAAAGCAGAATAATGCGCGTTATGGAGATTCATGTCGTGTCAAAACTGGATAACAGCCAGCATAAGACCCTGGAGGTGGTACAAGATGCTGGCCTGAACAAGCTTGCCGAGTCCTCGATTCGTGTCCGCACAAAGCTCATTAGCCTGACGTCGAATAACTTGACATACGCCCGTATGGGCACCTTCGCAAAATGGTTTGAATCACGATGATTCCCTCTTCACAGCAGACCCGGCCTATTGACACTAGATTCACAGGTGGGATACATATCCCGTACAATCGTTCTACCCTGAGCCATATAACGACGTCTCAAGCTGGGGAATCGTACCAGTATGGGGCTTCGCCGCCGTGCAAGAGAGCACCATCCCAGATCTGCCAGAAGGCACCCTCCTCTTCGGTTTCTGGCCGACCTCGAACGCCCCGACAGATCTCAAGCTCAAGCCCGCTGAGGCAAGCGGGCACTGGATCGAGATAAGCGAGCACCGTGCCGGACTCATGCCGCTGTACAACAGAGTTTTTGTAATTCCTGGTTCGATCGAATCGGCATCAAGTGATGAGCTGGACCGTCTGGCTTGGGAGTCCGTGTATCGTACCCTCTGGGTGGCGGGTAATCACCTCGACGAGTTCACCTTTCCTGCTGATCCTGTAAGCCAGGCTCCGGTCCACCCTCTGGGTGCAGTGGACCTTCCATGGACAAAGGAAGATGGTGATTTGTCTAAGGCTGTGGTGGTGAGTCTCGGGGCTTCGACGAAGACGGGACGCGTCTTCGCGTACTTCTTCGAGCGACGGGCCACAGATGGTGTTCCGCTGGGCTTCTTGCAGGTGACTTCTGCTGTCGATGGTCTGACTCGGGCTACTGAAGCGGCAGCCCCGGGGTTCCCTTCTAAAACTGTGGATTACAAGCAGCTGGCAAGCCAGGATACTTTGGAGTGGCTTAGGCAGCGCGCACCCGCTAAGATTGTGGTCTTGGACTTTGGGTCTCGGGATGGTGGACTAGATACTGTTCTAGATCTGGTCAAGGGCGACTCGGCTCTTCAAGAATCTAAGATTGTTATTTTACAAATTGGCTTCGGGCAAAAGGTAAGCTCTCTACAAGTCTTCGATGTCTGCGTGGGAACAACGGTTAGGTGGCCGCATGCTAACTTCGCCCCAGGTCCTATCTATGGAAGAGACAATGGAGTCCCAAAAACAGTTCGTTTCTCTCGGCAAGATTCGATACAACACGTCTGGTGTACAGGATGCTGGGATTTCTGCCAAGGGTGAGAAGCTTTTCTTCGAGGGTCTTGACGCCAAATGGACTCAACTGCTCGACAAGCGACATCAGTGGACTCCCGACCTGAAAATCGTCCTTCGCAGTGGAGTCTCTGGTGCGGAGGGAATCGAAGGCGGTTGGACTCGTTTGGGCAAAGGAGAGGTTAAGCCGGATGAAGCTCAGGTGTATCTTGTCTAGACAGGAGATCAGAGGTGTTATAGGTTAGAACCTTGGAACAGATCTGAAGATGCAGTCTGGTATTCTCGATATATTCACAGCAAAATTGTTCCAATTAAGACATTCGAGTTTCCCGGGGACATTGATAGACAATCAGTGAAATGTAAACTCAGCGTGTTATCATGCTTGTGATCTGAGTGGCGATATAAGACCGGCGGGTCTTAGATCCAACGTGGTTCTTCCGACTTCGAAGGCTCTTGAATGCACAAAATCCATGAAAATCCATTGAATTCCAGTTCATACGGTGTATGCAAGCCATGGTCGTGGTCTTCATATAGTCTCTACTCCGACATATACCCGGCTGGTGATTTAATTGGCCTTCGAATTCGGGTCTGGCTAATCAGGGTCACAAGAAGGTGCACAGCTTCTGGCCCTTTGACTTGATTAGCTTTGTTTGCAAGTTATCTGGATCTCTGATTGGAGAGACCTGGGCATTGTCGTTTGTTATTAAGACAAGGGCTTCTGAACAACTTGGGGCCTCGCTGCCTGGATCCAAGGCGTATAAATACCCATCCCTCCCCGCTTGATCTCTTCCTCTTCTTCCCTCCTCCATCTTTCTTCCATCTTCTCACATTTCCTCTCGAGCTGACTTGGCCTTCCACCTTGATACATGTCAACCTTCAACATCACATGACTCTATCCTCTCATGACATAATATCCTATGTGACCCCCCTCGTCGATAATCTTTTGTCATATGACACATGCTCTTCCACTCTATGCTTTCTATGTTGTCCCATTGATACATGATGTTCATACTCCTTTGGCTCTTTACTTGACATGCCTTGTCCCTCAAGTCTTAGATGCTTGACGCGCAACGATCTTAAATCGCACAAAAGCAGGGAGGACACAGATTGCTGGCTCACGCTTAGAGAGAAATAAGTTCCCAACATCTCAACATTTCCTCAACTTCCGCATTTAATTCCTGGTGCGAGCTGCTAGGCCCCTGCCTAACGGCCGCCAGAGAGGTTGAAAGATCCATCGGCATCTCATCATGGACTACATTGCATCTATCATCTACCATAATTTACCACAAACACTGCCTGCACATAGGCACTCTCGACCTCATTCTACACTGAATCTCCATGCTTTTGGCACTCTACTTCAATCTGCTTGCAATCTTGTCCGCCGATGCGCTCTCTTTAACCATGGTTTGTCCGAATCATGGAGCAAGGTCTAACTTATACGGACGATTTCGACCCACTAGTACAGTTCGCGATGTGAACGCAGAATCCTAGAGTGGGCTAGAGATTCAATTGTCAGATGTGGCGTGAGATGTCCATTCCTTTCCTTCATCGACGCGAGTTATTAAGTTAAGGCTCCTGCCCTAACGCCCGTCGAGTCGTTGCACCCTCGTCGTTTTCCCAAATATCCCCCCTCGGCGCGAGCCATCAAGTTAAGGTCCTTGCCCTAACGCCCGCCGACCCATGTCATCTCTCTTGCCTTTTAACACTTCCCGCCCTTGGGGTTTTCGAAACACTAGTACGGTTCGCTACATAACGCAGAAACCGACCGTGAAGTAGATTACCCCTCTTTCCCCTCTTCGACGCGAGTCATCAAGCTACGGCAAGGGCTGTAGCGCCCGTCGATTCACGTTATACACCCCCCTCCGTCACTCAATGGACAGCGGGCTCAAACACTGGCACGAGCTGCCAGAGCCCTTGCTCTCCTGCCATCAGAAATTCTGGAAGCGCTCTTCAACTCCTCGAATCAGGCTCAAAGGCGCTTATTTCTCCAGCCTTTTTGCTGCAAAATTCCGCTTCAACAGCGACAGGATGACCATTTTCACAACCTTGCGAGCTTAAATCTATTTTTAGTATCCATCATTCCTCTTATTGCCTTGGAAAGCTCCGTTCCAACAACACTCTGCTTTAAAAAATCTACTCCCGGCCTTTCGCGTATTGATATTGATCTACACCCGAACATGAACACACTCAAATTCAAATGCAAGAATGCGAATCTACCCTCTTACTCCTTTTGACAACTCTTTTTGAGACCCCGCTTATTCAGCATCTATTTACCTAGCTGTGGTCCGAGGCGATTGTCCAATATTGACCTCTTGCTTTGATTGCTCCGGGAAAGACCTGCCATTAATGCTTCAACTCGAATCTTCTGACCCAATCACGCCTAACGGCAAATTGCCATTTTCATGGCCTCTAATCCACAAGCTTTCCTCATAGACAGGCCACCTTCTTGAAATACATCCGCCCTCTGGCATCAAAGTGTTGCCAGTCTACATCTTCTTTTCCTCCGTGAGCTCCACAGCCTCCACAGCCATCCAAATTCAAGTGCCAGCCTTTGCCAAAGATTTGGATCATGGATTCCAAACTGGCACACTCCACTGGAAAAGGTGACTTCTTTTATCTGGGTCGATCATCAAGGGTCTGACAAACAGACACATGCAGGGTCAATCTTGTTTTTCGTGCGTGCACTGCCTTTCGCACCACACTGATATGGTGCTGATGGCCAGGCCGGCCCACTACACTGACTCTATGAATCACCCCCGGGCACTACCGATTTCTCATTCTGGCTATGGCTATTCTCAAGAACAAAGATGTGCTGAGCAAGGTTTGTGGAGCGTTTAAGGATTGAATTTTGGAGATCATATGTTAAATGAACTTGGGATAGTTAGTTACTCATGTAAATATTTTGGAATGGATTTGTATCTCAGGCACACTTTGCTCCTGTAGTTCCACCATCACCATAGGTAGCTGAACGTCGTAGTTTGAGGAAAAGCCATTCGTGGAAATAGGCGTAGTGGACCCTTGAGGTGCCCAACAGGATCAGAGCGCAGGTCATCAGGCTTGATTGGATGAGCAGCGACTTCCTGTATCCTCCAGGTTCTGCAATGGGGCAATCTGTACAGGCGTAATACTTCGTTGCATACTTCTATCTTGGGCATCTTTACATGTGTGTAAATTGAGATTTGGACGGACAGCTCGATTCGATCTATTTTTGGGAACAGAGACGAACTGATGTGTCTACTCCATTCTAACCTCGGCATCTCCCGCGACACTGAAGGCTGGAGAAATCTGGAAAAGGGTTCACACGCTGGACCAGGTAGGCACGGTTCATACTCTAACGGCTTTTAAGATAATCGGGAAGCTGGTAAATGGAACGGACGCTGTCAAAGGTCCCGTCGACTTTATACCGCATTGGTGTGGCTGCAGTAAGACTGCCTGTACCGCCTTGGCCTGACTGGTGCCGTCTTCTATTCCCTCCCGCCGCCTCCCCCACTCTCATCTCTCCTTTCGTCATCTCGCATTCCGCTTCTGAGCCTCGTGCATACTGCGATTAGATCCATCCAGGACTCTCAGGGGTCTGGCACGAGTCTGCGAGGGCCTTGACGAAGTTTCAGCATCCCCGAATTTACCGTTATCGCACGTTCCAACGAAGATACAGCACGCGCTCGGACGGTGCCAAACTAATCAGATTCCCCAATCGACTAGTCGCATTCGTATCCGACAGCTCGTGGATGACTACTCCAGAGCGTGCCAAAGCCGCCCTGTGCTCAGTCCTTCCGATTCAAACGGCCAAGCCAACTCTCTGGGCCCTTTTTCCCCCGGGCAACTCTGGCTTTGCTCTCCTACTCCCGTCTACCCTCGTGCGTGATCTGATCGCCGACTTCCGCCCTCTCGGTATCCTCTTTTGAAATTGGGGCCGCACGCACCGTGTGGAGACGATTGCAGTAAGTCCGCGACGACGGGACGGATTGCGACGCATTGCGACCAAAAAAGCAACTAGAAATCCATCGGATATCACTTCTGAGTGGATAAAAAAAAAGAAAATCGAGAAAAACAAAAGTGAAAGCGAAAGCCCCAGTACTCGGTCCGTCGCAGATTTCTCCTACTCGTGTCACCACCATCCATTATTATCTCGGCCTACAACGCTCTTCGGGTTCTAATTCACTGCCCCGTCGTTTGCGTGGTGCCTGACATCGCTCACTGTCGCTTCCTTTTTTTTTTTTTTTTTGCTTTTTCCAATATTTTGGTCCTGTCGAACAGTGGGCCTGCGGTTCTCCCCCGCTATTCGGCGATTCTCCGCATACGGGATCTCTGCACAGCCATATGACGGGCGATGCTGAATGACCATATTTCCGCAAGTAATCCTTCGTCATCTCACCCTCCTCCCTCTCAAGGCCTCCACCTTTCTATCACTCGCCATGGGTCAGGTGATATTGCTGGAGTGCCAGCTCATCCAGAAAGTATGAACCACGCTCCGTCAGATCCGACCAGAGCCAGACTCGCTACTTCTAGTGCCAATCTTGCTGGAGAGAGCTTGGGTACTCCTTCTCTATCAGAATCTCCTGCTTCTCACTGGACTGGAATGCCATCCGAGGACGATCAACGGTTGCACAATGTGGGGGTTGCGGCTCTCGCGGCCGTTTCTCACTATCCACATTCTGTAAATGAGGGAAATGACACATTCCTTGTGTCTGAGGTTGTAAATGCCGTGAGGGATAGGCCCGCACACTTCTATCAACCCCAGTCTCAGTTTTATTCCTCTTTTGATGCCAATTTCGCTACGCAGCACGGTCATCAGCACTACCTGGCTCAGGATGCAGTGGACAGCGTACCCTCGGAAGCTGAGATGACATCAATGTCGCGAGATTCAGAAAGCGATGTGGACATGAATAGCGTTGTCCAGGATTTGATTGAACGCACAGGGCCTTGGGAGCATTTTGCGACGATCGCGGATTTGCATGACCATGACAACAACCAAAAGGATATGGTGATGGATTATGACTCCATATTTGAAGAAGATTACACATCACCTTCCTCCGGGCCTGACGATGACTTGGAGGACTTGATCAAATTCTACCCTGGAGAAGAAAATTATCTGCGCCAACGTATTGCTCCACGTTCTCCTGAGATGTCCATGCGCGATGTCAACGTTGAGGAATTTTATCGCAACGTCGACTACGGCATGCCCAATATCAACATGGGTATCTCTCAAATACACGGAAATTTGACACCATCGGTTGGTCCTTTCCCTGACGATCAAACACAACCTGCAGAAGAGCACCCTGCTACTGTCGTTCATACAACGAGTACGCCCTGGAATTTCCCTATCGCAGATTCTGTTGATCATAATCTAACTGGACTAGCATACGAGCGAAACCTCACTATTGACGAGTTTATTCAACGCTGGATGGACGAATCAAACTCCACTCTCGCACTTTCGCACACTCGTGTGCCTTCGCACTATCGCCCTCTTTCTAAAATTATTGACTGGGACCCACCAAAGAGCATCTACCGACCCCGTCGTCACAAAAGCAGATCTTACGATTTACAACAGATCCCGTGGTCCGAACTACTCCGAGTGAGACGCGCGGACGCTAGGGCACTCCGTGATGCCTGGTACACATCATACCACAATCTCGAGCACTCATACACCAATCCCGCAGCGCGACTTCCAGAGGGTGAAAACTATTTCCGGGCTAAATCGATGCACACGACCCATAAGGCATCTGTGGAGCACTTCCAACTTCGAAACCTTATGTCAGTTCCAGCTTCCGATACAGTGAGTTTTGCTTGTCGATCAAAGGTCTTTTCTTGGACACCGGCCTTGGACAACATTCAGACTTTGATTGACGTTAGCCGCCCTGAGCTGGAGTCTGGTTTCCTCAACCCTGTTAAAATTTCTAGCATGAAGTCTGCCCACGGACTTACTATCGCCGGAGGGTTCTGTGGCGAATATATCTTGCATGGCGCAGACGGAAGGGGCTCGGGTTCAAAGGGGCTAGTGACTCCTGATTTTAATGATGGGATCACAAACCATGTCGATATCGTTAAAAGTCGGTCTGGGGGGTCTCCCACTGGTGTCTTTGCGTCCAATGACAAGCATCTGCGCCTTTTGGACTGCGAAACAAACATAATATTTTCCGACCAGGAACTCTCTCGCCCAATCAACTGCACTGTCACATCCCCAGATAGCCGTTTACGGGTTGTGATTGGAGATTCCCCGGATGCATGGGTCATCGAAGCTGACACTGGACGTCCAGTCCACCCACTTCGCGGACACAAGGATTATGGGTTCGCATGTGCTTGGTCTCCGGACATGCGCCACGTCGCAACAAGCAACCAAGATAAAACTGTCATTATCTGGGACTCTCGCACCTGGCGTGCGCTCGAGACTATTAACTCCGATATCGCTGGATACCGCTCCCTTCGGTTCTCTCCTGTAGGGGGTGGACCTCGGACACTTTTGTGTTGTGAGCCGGCGGATCGCATCTCTATCATCGATGCTCAGCTTTATCAAAGTCGCCAGGTTCATGATTTCTTTGGCGAGATTGGCGGAGCAGACTATTCGCCCGATGGCGGGTCCATCTGGGTAGCAAATACGGATCATCATTTCGGCGGTTTTATGCGATATGACCGTCACCAATGGGGTAGCTCATATGGCCTGACTGATCTTCCCAATGAATGGCTACGTGAGGCAGATCTAGACGTTGATGACCGATGCACTTTGAGTGCTAAAGAAAGACGATTGCGGTTTCTGCGCAACTTGTCAGATGAAGAGCATGATCAATTCTTGCTCTAAACACTACGTGATTGAAGGTTTCAGACCTTATGAAATTCTACGCACGCCCCATTCCAATACCCACGCCGATTTCCTTGTTTTCATCGGCTACACTGGTTTGTTTCATCATCATCATCTTTTTTTTTTCTCGTCCCGGAGTTGTTGGATATCTGCACTATCAATCGTATAGAGTTCATTGCATAGCGAATCGACTCGATTTAGAACTGCCAGGCCCCTGTCTAGAACCGTCTTAAGCATTTCATTCGCCAGGGTTACCCGCCTGCTGAATATGCGAAGCTCCACTCCAGCGACTCATAAGAGAGTTAACACGTTATTCCATATACCGTCCTTGGTCATGAGGCTAGTAGACCTCTCGCGCCATGAACAAGGACAATGCCTGCACAAACAGTAGAACGTATGAGCTGAAAAGTAGCCAAAGTCAACACATCGAAAACGGATCGGCTCCACAGCCCCGCCGCATCGACGCAATCACAAGCAGGAGAATACGTAGACGATAGTCGCGTAAAGAAACACCCCGCCCCCCCTCTCACTCCCAGCTCCCCTCCTTCACATCTCCCATCTTTCCCCCATCCTCCCTTAACGCACTGTGACTCGCAATGTCTTACAACCAAGAATACGGTCGTGAAGGCGGCTCTAACTCGGGCTACTACGAACAGAACGCCCAGTACGGCGACGAGCCCCGCCGTGGCAATGACGAGTACAACGACACCCGTTACACAGGCCCTGGCAACTACAGCGGCGGCGATGACTTCAGTTCTGCAGCCCACCACGCAGAGCAGCACCACTCCTCCGAGGACCGCGGGCTCTTCGACAATGCGCTAGGCTTCCTGAACCAGCGCAAGGGCGAGCTTTCGCACCCCGACAACATCCAGGTCGACGAGGAGCATGCGATGAAAGCCCACCAGGCACTGTACAATGGCGATGGCGGGGAGCATCACGACGATAAATCCATTGGCTCTGGTGCCGCGGTGCAGGCGCTGAAGATGTTTACTTCTGGGGGAAGCAGTGATGGCGGCTTCGATCAGAACAAGCTTATTGGACTTGCTATGGCTCAGGCCGGCAAGCTGTGGGATGAGAAGCAAAGCAGCGGGGCCAATGTGGTAAGTCTCTTTTTCTTTTTCTTTTTCTTTTTCTGCGGCCTGTGGCCCTGAGTCGGGCGATTGGCGTGCAGATATGGAGCATTCATCAGCAAATCGCTTCTTTCCTTCTCCCGCGTTTTGTGGAGATATGGGGCAACGTGACACATTCCCACATTTTATTCCGGGCTGCATGAACCCTCTAACTGCTGCAGTCCAACATGTTCACGAAAGTAAGCAGCTCTGGAGAGTCACGTGTCACGCATGCTCTGCTGATTCTTGCTGCCTGAGGCCTCTACGTCTTTCCACCATGTCAACGTGTCCGGCGAAGACAGTATTTCTGGAAACCAGATAGGGACTTGGTAAGCATGCTCTCTCTTGTAGAGTAGACAGCTTGTAGAAGAATCTGCGTATCTTACTTGGAGGGGTGATTTCTTTACACAACTTTTGGGTAACTTAACATCATGTCCCTTGTTCAAATCGCCCGAACAAAGATGTGATTAAAAGCGCAATATAGGGCAAAGTATCCAATCATTCCCCCAATAAGTTCAGATGAAGCTTTAATTTCCGAATTCAAACATTCAGGGTAGATGCTCGCGTCTTATGATGCTTTGTCAAATACGTACAACAATTTCCAACGCTACTGCGTTTCCGTAATTCCATGAAGACGGCTTCCTGATTATTTAAACGCTCAGTGCTGATCACGCAGTCTCGAGATGCTCAGCCTTTTCAGAAAGATCTTCTTTACCCACTTGCTCAATCTGGACCTCTGCACGATTTGGATAGGCAACCTTGTGCACAGTATACCAGGGCCTCTGGAACAAGCTATCCAATGATTCAAGTGATCGTCCTGTGGTGTCCTATCAATCTCATCAGAAAGCGCGTTTACTGCGAAGAAAGGAATACATACGGGCATAGCAAAGTAGACATATACCAATGAGATAAGGCAAATGCAAGCGAAGAAAAGAAAAGCACCCCATCTTTGACTTGCGGCGAGGAGACTGGGCATAGCGCGCGAGCATCCAAAATAGAAGGCCCAATGAAATCCCATAAGCACCGACATATTGAACGACCGAATGTTTGTCGGGAATACCTCAGAGCCCACGAGGTAAGGCATGCAAAACCAGCCAATACTCCATGCCACAGCGTGGAGAAATATCGCTACAATCGCGGCTACCGAGGCTCGAGAGACATTCGGCGCAGCAGAAATGTATTCTGGAGTCATGTCTTTTGTTCCACCCAGGTAGCCCCCCACATAGACAAGCGTAGCAATCTGGAGTGTGATTCCGACCAAAAGAGAGCGGCGACGACCGACAAAGTCCACAATGAAAAGAGCAAAGGCAAGTGTGCTAACAAACTTCACAATGCCATAAACACCCGTGGCAAGAAACTTAGCCTCGTCGCCTTGAATGCCTAGATACCCGAAAATTGTTGGCGAGTATTGCGTTATGGCATTTGCTCCAGACCACTGGGAAAACACTGTTGCCATAAAAATCAGAAAGAAGCGACGTCTGTTTTCGACTGGTATGAGAGTCTCCTTAAGCAGCTTCCATTGGCTGCTGTTTCCAGTTGCTTCGGTCTCGTGAAGAATTCTTGCATCCATGCTGGAAACTTCGGCTAGGAGAACTGGATGGTCAATTGAAAGATGGCGTAGCTTGGACAATGAACTCATTGCCTTCTCCCGTTGGCCAACATACAAGAGCCACCGTGGAGACTCTGAACAGAGCCAGATCCCTAGTCCCCAGATTACAGCTGGAAGGAGCTGGAGAAGGGTTGGTAGCATCCATTGTTTGTCCGTGTTAGCGTATCTCTTGGTCACGCCGTAGTTGATGAAGAAGCCCAAGACAACTCCAAGCTGTTGGCATGCTGCGAATTGAAGCGTCAACAGCCCGCGAATAGCCTTGGGAGATATCTACTTCAAGTGTTAGCCCGACTGATAATTATAGAATCTATGAAAATGGTATCCTCACTTCGGAAATGTAGATCGGGGGCACGACGGTTGTCCCACCAATACCAATTCCTGTAATGAATCTTGATGCATACATCCCAGACAGGCTACCACCATTGAGTCCCTGGCCCAGCACACCTGCGATGTATACCAGTGTGGCTAATGCCAAAGCACATTTTCGTCCAAATCGGTCGTTCAGAGGTAGGCACTGTGGAGAAATTAGACTTGGTAAAAAGGACACTTCTTCGAGAATCATACCCCCAGACATCCAAAGACTGCGCCAGCTGTGGCAATTGAGACAAGCCACCCTTTCGTATTTGCATAATCATCTTCCGACTCGGTGTCTAGACCGAAGGACTTCTTAAAATGTGTTTGCACAACGATAGAAGCGATGTTTCCTGATGAAATGTGAATGCTTGCTTAGGATGGTACCTTCAGGGGCATGATTTACCTTCATCAAATCCCTTTGACACACCAGATAAAGCGAAGATACATGTACACATCAACACATACCAGTTGAAGATCCCCTTTAGCGAATCTTTAATCGCCTGTCTTGTTTCCGAAATAAGACCCATGATGTCCACCTATGTGTGTAAGGTTGGTCCCCAAAAAAACGTATTCCCTGCGCAGATATTAATGGGCCCACAGATCTAGGACCATCTCTTTAATGGGGTACATGGCGCTATTTGCATCAACCTTTTGTGGGGTACAGGCCAGGTAGCTGGGGTACCGGGGCCGAGGCCGACTGTCGGCATTTTCCCGTCGGCCTTTGGACTCAAACACTTAAAAATCTTCGAGGTCTCGACACATGATCCACGCATATTGCGACTCCCCTGATACTATTTGCCGTGCAGTATTAGTCATTTGAAATAAATCAACAATGAATTTCTATCCCCCTCCCCCGGTCATTCAAGCCGAAATCTTTGTCCGTATACCTGATGCGCTGCGTTGCACCGGACAGCCCACCGACTGGAAAAGCGGGTCAGCTCTTCCGACATCAGGAATTTTCCTTGAGGGTCCGGTCTATCGAGATGGAAATCTGTACGTGACAGATATTCCCTACGGTAGGGTGTTGAAGATCGATTCTCAGAAGCAGGTATCGGAGTGTGTCCGCTATGACGGTGAGCCCAATGGACTTGTGCTTAGAGCGGACGGGACTATACTGGTAGCAGATTACAAACAGGTATGTTTGAAAGACAGTACCGACCATTGAAAAAAAGCTCACAGTTACAGGGATTGCTTTCATTGGATACTTCTAATGGCGAAATATCTCCATTCCTCACACGCCGAAACCTTGAACGATTCAAAGGTCCAAATGACCTTATCATATCGTCTAAAAACGAGGTTTATTTTACCGACCAGGGCCAGACTGGCATGACTGATCCAACAGGATGCGTCTATCGGTATTCCCCCGATGGGCGACTGGATTGTCTCGTGAGCAACGGTGTGTCGCCCAATGGAATCGCTCTCTCTCCAGATGAACGATTCCTGTATGTGGCCATGACCCGGTCAAACTCCGTCTGGAGACTTCCCCTCAATTTGGATGGAAGTACGACCAAGGCGGGACTCTTTTTCCAGTCATTTGGATGCTCGGGCCCTGATGGACTGGCTTTTGACGAAGAGGGGAATTTGTTTGTCTGCCACCCGAGCCTTGGCTGTATCTTTGTGGTTGACCCCGATGGAGTTCCCAAGGCAAGAATTGTGTCTGCTGCTGGAGGTGGGAAAAACTTGACAAACTGCACGTTTGGAGGTGAAGATGGCAAAACTGTCTTTATCACCGATAGTATCATGGGAAATGTACAAACTGTCAGATGGCACTGCCGTGGTGCTGTGAAGTCATAATAGATGCGTTACTCCTCAAAGTTAATAGTGGAGTGAAGCCAAAGAAGCAATGTTCAAAAATAAGTTAAAATGAGATACTGATAACTATTCATATGATAATTATGTTTTTGCGTTTTTTTTTTTTTTTTTTTTTTCCTTTTAACTGCGTAGACTACTGAGGTGATCGTACAAATTGTTAACCGCAGCCGTAGCAGTCGCATTTTGTGCCTGCTGTGTCGCAGCCCCAATATGAGGCGTGCTGACAACATTCAAGTTCTTCCACAAGTCCCCATACTTCTCCACACTTGGGGGTTCCTGTTCGTGGCAATCTAGTCCAGCTCCCCAAAGATGTCCTTCCGAAAGGGCTCTTGTCAAGTCTGCTTCGTTCACAATGCCACCTCTTGCCGCGTTGATCAGAATTGCGTTCTGCTTCATCGATCGGATTTCCTTGTAGGATATCATGTCACGGGTCTCATCTGTCAGAGGGACATGCACTGAGAGTATATCCGCATGTTGGATGACCTCTTGAACATCCTGAACTCTCTTATGTATGATGTGTGGCCAGGCATTTTCCGGCATGAAAACATCGTAAGCGATGACTTCAGCATCAAAGGCCCCACGGAAAATCTCCGCAACAGTTCGACCAATATTCCCCATGCCGATGATACCAATAGTTTTCTTGTAAATTGTCAATCCATTGCATGACTGTTTCGGGACCTTCTGGATCATCTGGCGGGACGTGATGGATCGAATGTCTCGAGCAACCGCCATAGTAAGCGTTAAGACAAGCTCAGCAACATCCCGCGCATTCGCGCCAGGCGTGTTGTAGATCTTGATTCCACGCTTGGCACAAGCATCTTGGTCAATCTTATCAATTCCAACACCTTGCTTGCCAATAGCAATTAAGTTGGGGCAGCTTGCAACGTCCTCGGCGGTGAAGTATGATCCTCGAATCAAAAGGGCCGTCGCATTTTGGCGCCAATTAGAGAACTCTGTGTCTCCA
The DNA here is from genome assembly GCA_002153405.1 of Mycosphaerella populi pn0402. Taxonomy (NCBI): domain Eukaryota; kingdom Fungi; phylum Ascomycota; class Dothideomycetes; order Mycosphaerellales; family Mycosphaerellaceae; genus Mycosphaerella; species Mycosphaerella populi. The sequence goes on along the minus strand of KZ118962.1, from coordinate 42,536 downwards.
GGCTGGATCACATTAAAAAGCGTCTTTGCATGGGCAAGAGCTTCTGGGTTCCAAGGATCCAGAACGTAGACGGTAGGCTTGAAAGGCTGGCCGGCAGTAGAGTGGGGCTCATCCCCGTTGCTAATGACACTGGGAGCCATGATGATATGAGAACGTGAGCAATAAGCTATAGCAAAATGATGAAGATAAATCTGGAAATGGTACGCGCGATGCTAGTGAATTATACTTGCATCGTAGAAAGTAGTCATTCTACATGTCGGAATTTCGCCGTCGGGCCCGTTCCGATGGATGGTCTTCGCAGGTCTCAGGCACTGTGAGGATCGCAATGCCCAGTGCGATTAATATTGCCAGGAATTCACTCCAACGTTCTGACTATCAAGCCCTGAATACCGCTCGGGATTATTGGGGGAAGTTCATGGATGATTCGGTCTGGTTTCGGGTTTCCTGATACAGCATCCGAGAACGCCCAAAGTACACGCCGGAGGACTTTGAGGCCGTCGAATCTCTCTCCCACTGTTGTCAACAAAGCCGTGCACTTGTTTATTGTTCCCATTTCAGAAAATGTTTGACTTCCTTTCCCAGCAAGGCAGACAATGACCACACCTGCCGCGAAGATGTCGTACGCCTCCACGAAACCACCCAAAAATTCGCCGTTGTCAGACCCTTCATACTCGTGCTGGATATATTCTGAGCATGTCGCCATAATATCATTTTTGACAGTCTGAGGACTGTGTATCATGTTTGACTCAATATTGGTGGAGCCCACTGATTTCAGAATCTCGATCATGGCTCTACTTGACAGTTGCATGATCACGCCCCGGTTAAACCTGGAGGCATTCCCAGCCTTGATGGCTCGAGCAGAGTCTCTCCACCAACATACATTGCTATAATGAAAGAGTGTTCCGTTTGATTTTCCATCACGAATGCCAGATATGAGCCTAGCATGTGCCACTAAATGACAAGCGAATGCGTTCTTGACGGTCGACGAGTTCTCGAGATACCGTTCTGGAATCTACGAACAGGTTATCTCAGAATACATTCGCGAGAATATAACCATTGATGATTGGATCATCGGGAATCTCACCTGGACAGTAATATCGTCATCCTCAATGTTGAAGGGTCGGTCCATTATGGTGCTTATGCTCCTGGAGCCTTGTTAGTGAAATGCACCAAAAACTCATCACGGTCTTACCTATCAAGAACATATAGACTCCAAAATATATTTCGCAGTATTGAAAGTGTCTGCGAATGATGTTCATTGGACGGATCCAGATCATTGTGCAATCCGAAGGAGATTGCCTTATTCACCGCAAGTCCGATCAAATGCCATGTTGAACCACCCCGTGGAGTCTTCAGAGAGTACAGTATCAAGGAAAGCATGTATTGTAATATATCAAATCGGTTCCCTGACTTTATGATTTCTGGTAAAAGTTTTGTTGCCCTTTGATGAAGACCTTCCGCAAAGCCATGAAGACTGCCTGATTCGGGAGACAGTAAAGCTCCCGTTGCCACAGACATGTAGACAATAAATCTTTTCCCGGCAGGTCCGGGGATATGGCTGTTTGTTCGGTCCTCAGTCTCATCAAATATGACATCGAAGTCTTTCCATAACTGTTCCGGGTCAAAGTGAAGCAATCGCGATGCCATACTCTCAATGAAGCTGGTTAGGAAAGGAGCAGCTTCTTCTCTTCGAATATAACTAGCCTGGTCATTTATTATAGTAGTTCTTCGAGGATATGGGTCAATGGCTGACAGGGAAGGCCTTGTCCCCGACAAAGCTAACGCAGCTCGCACCATACGACCCATTGCAAGATCCTCAGAAAAGCCGCTTACTTCATCTCGAGGTTCGGCCATTGCGCTACGTGATAAAAACCCAATTTCACCCATTGCGGCTTGTAAGGTGCTCTCACTTGAGTCATGGCCTGGGGGTCTCATTTGATGTTGGGAGCCATGTCTGAGAAGTGGCACAGAAGGAGCTGTCGGTCGCCTCGCACCTGCGGCATTGCTAGAGCGTGATGCTGGCAGGCTTGCGTTCTGAATTCGGTCTTCCAGCTCATCTCTCTTTCGTTTTAAGGTGTTTATGTAACTTCGTTTTATTAGAATAATGTTCTACAAGTATAGACAGGCTGACTATCTCACCTGGGGATGGCTGCATGGGATAGGCTTCCACCGCTGCTGCTCATTGGCCCGATGGAAAACTGCCGGGGAATGCATTGCGCGTCAACTCCAGCACATGCTGTACATGCAGGCAAAACTCTATCACACTTTATTTCTAATTAGCTTGACTGCCTTGATCGGGGGAATCGGGGGGAAGGCCAACGACGTATAGGCACAGAACCTTTTGTTTTCGCTTCCAGCACCTCTCACAGGCTTGACCACGCTGCTTTGGTGAGCTGCACGAGTCCGATCTCACAGGGCTATTTGGCCCCATCCTGATGGTGAGTTGCGGACGGGAAGTCGGATGGCGGGGAAAGTCCGCCGCCTTGAGACTGAGACGTCTTCGGATCTAGAGCCGAAGACGTAGCTTTAGCCGTTTGAAATCCTTATCCCCACAACTAGAAAGAAGAATCCTCAGAATCATTCAAATAATATCACTGCTATGTACGGCAACCGATATACTGATTTTTCTCTTTTCGCCCCAACTCTCCGCGCATTCGAATTTACAAGCGAGCTCAACACCCTAGAGGCTAGTGTGGAGCAAAGTCATAGATCTATTAGTGTTGTACTCATAATTTATTTCATAGGAGCAAGGCCGGTATCTTCAGTTTCAAAGACAAATTCGTTACTTTCCCGACTCATACAGACGCAAATACATAGGACGGGGTCTCCTGGAGCAGCTTCCGCTAACTACATTCAGGCCCCATGCATTTCCATGCGGCCCATCCTTCTGCAGAAGCATATCCGCAAAGGTTCGGAAATCTGAACTCAGTTCTGTTTTATTTGATGAAATCTTTTCATCATCATTTTGCATAGACTTATGTACGATGGAAATATGAAGGTTTGCCTAATGCCATTCTCTCCTCTACGGTTAAACTCCGACGGTCCACACTTTCCTGGTCCACTCCTGTGGGGTTAAGTATAGCGTACCAGTGTCACACACCTATGAATTGCTTCAAGCCGATTATTATTTGCAATGCTAAAGGTATATATCAGGGGAAGAGGAAATTTAAGGAGCATTACGTGGCTATTGTCTCTCGGGCAAGGCCGCCATGCAGTGCGATCAAGGCTCAATTCAATCATTTGCATATCATATTCAATCATGCTCACATGATCGGAAGGTTAATTCCTCTTGCACGAACTTATTGACCTCGGTAACCTTGGAATGTTAGTGTGGGCAAGTAGAATCATCACCCCACAGTTATCCGGTGCGATCGGATATTTCCCATCGATTCGGACATCCTCCGCCGAGAGTAATCGACGAGCCTTGTAATACTATAAAACACATGATCAGGGCGACTAGGACCTTAATCATCCTCAAGTTTTCTCAGGGCTACGTATCAACTCTCCAAGTTTCTAAAATCATTCAAGATGGGTTCAGTTGGAGAACAAGAATTCACTGTGCCGAATCCCTTCCGGACTCGCATTGTGAATGGCCGAGTCACCCCAATTATGACGATCAAGTACGCAATCGGCAATGAAGTTGCAATGATGGCCAAAATGGCGGGCTTCCGTGGAGTTTTCATTGACATGGAGCATTCAGCCTTCAGCCTTCGCGAAGTGTCACAACTTATCTTGGCCTGCAACTACGTGGGTGTCTCGCCTGTGGTCCGCTCCCCTTCCAAATCTCACTGGCACATCAGTCGGATTCTTGACGCTGGAGCTGCAGCAGTAGTCATTCCACATATTGAAACGATTCAAGAAGTACGAGACATTGTGCATCACGCAAAGTTTGCTCCTATCGGTGCTCGTGGCTGCTCAAACAACCAGCCTGCGTTCAATTTCCAGCACGTTCCGACACTAAAGCAGAATGAGGCATTGAATTCGCAAACGATGCTCATTCCAATGATTGAAACCCCTGGTGCAGTCGATTTAGCAGAGGAAATTTTCGCAATTGATGGTGTTGACGGAGTCTTGATTGGCTCAAACGATCTTTGTACGGATTTGGGTATCCCCGGAAAGTATGACGATCCTCGGTATTTGGAAGCCGTCACCAAAATCATCAATGCTGGGAATAAGTATGGTAAGCCTATTGGTGTCGGTGGTATTGCAGGCCGCTTGGACCTTCTAGAGCGGTGGTTCTCCCTAGGCGCTACCTGGTCTTTGAGTGGGCAGGATGGAGCGATTTTGCAGAAAGCATTCAAGCAAGTCGCTCAAACCTACGAGGAGATTGACCAGAGGGTTCAAAAGCAGAGGGAGTAGAATTGTATATAGAATATACGATCTATTAATGTTTTCGTGGTTGGCATTATATAGATAATTGATGTCGCTATCACCACATATTCGGCAAATCATACGAGTCATTCCAGGACAAGTTTAAAGGAGGGTCTCCATAGGCATACTCATTTAAGCCAGCCTCAACGTCCCACAACATATTGTCTTCGAATACATTCCATGATAGTATAGACCCCTCCGATATGCTTGTGTCGCATTGTGTAATGGCAATCATATCGGGGGTGAATGCAGAATCGTTGAATGACATATGAAGGGAAGAATGAGCATGACTGTCCGGTGATAGATCTGTACCACCAGTCACGATCCCTGAGATTTCATCATTGTTTTGATTGTCGTACTGGCCGTAGCGACCCGTCGAGTTTGGCACTGGAGCGGACCGTGCAGATTGAAATAGACCGTTTCGCGTCTCAGCCGAATGATGGATATTATGCATTGATCCAGCATGTGACTGGCGGCTGTACTTTCGAATTATGTACAGGCGTAGAGCCTCGTACACGGCGACATAGCGCTTTGCATCAGGAAGCTCCTTGCTCATTTTCTTCAGCGCGTCCTCGCCTGCGATGACCGCGTCAATGCTGCTTTGGACAAGGATTTGATCAAAGTCTTTTACAACCGACAAACAGAGCATTACAGACAGGCCTGCAGTGAACAGCATTTGAAAGTAACTCCGAGTGAAAGTGATCGCCTGTTGTTCGAAAAGTCGGCAGAAGCATGTGATAGCTCCGACGGCACACTCTAGACAGAGGAACAAGAGATCTCGTGGAGGCATATTATCTTGCTTTGGGACGATGTCGATTGTTTTCCTGATCAAGAGCAAACGTTCTCTCAGAAGAAGAAGATCATACCACTCCTTCATTTGATAAAGATTTTGAGGGTAAGGAAAGATGGGTGCATAGGAGCGCCATTTTTCTAATTCCTTGAGAAGATTGTCTAAATTGGAATAGACCATCCCTCTGGTTGTGGTGTCATTCTGCATATCTCGATGCATTCTCTTGCCGCTGAAAGAGGTATGTATCTTAGACGTTATTTGACGAAGCTTAAGACAAGCGAAGAATATTGATAATTCGGTTGTTCGTGTCGCTCTCGTAGACTCTGCCGCGATTGAAGATGTAGAGCCGAAAGAGTCAAGATCGGGGAAAGCACCGGATGCTTCCGCAGCTTCAATTTCTTCATCATTCGCGTCAACAGGAAAGCTGATCTCAATGCGCTTATCTCCTAAAGCGAATGGTCGACTCAATGTAATCGAACTGTATCGGTCAATCATATAACAGTCCCAGAAGACTCGTCGTTGAAGCTGATCTTGTAGTAGCCCTACTTTACGGCTTGGTGGAGGTGGTCTATGTAGCTCTTGCTCTATACACATTCGCATACCTAAACGAGTGACTTCCCAGATCGACGTCCCTTTCAATGAAATATTAATATGCGAGCGTCAGATAAGCTCCAGTGATAGACTGCAAGCTGTTTTTTCTCAAAAGAAAAAAAGAAAGAAAAACTCCTTACCAATGTGATGATATATTGCAAACCTTCCAATGAGGGAAAGATCTTGGATCGATCTCAGACCCTGGGCAAGGAACCCATCATCGAAGTGTTTCAGCGCAGACAGGTAATAACCATAGGGATGGTACGGAAATTCTCCATTCCGATACGGGAGGATTGATCCAATGGCGAGAATCATAAAAGCCCTGAAAAGGTCATGTTTTTTATCATGTTCGGAATCCTGGGATTGCTGTAGCTCAGAGCTCGGTAGGAAAACCCTGCTATAGACACTCTGAATGCTGCGTCGAAGAAGGAATGGTCTTTGCAAGTGAGACCCATTAAGGCTATTCCAGTTAGCACCGCCACCTAGATGAAGGCTGAAGTGGAATCACGGTCAGATATCTTAATCTCTAACATACTATTTATCAAATATTATTCTCGCATCTTCTACTGATGGAAGAGCGGCCGGCTTAACCTCTGCTTCGGCGGGTCCAGCGCCTTTGGAGAGGTTTTGGAGCAGGCTGGAATCATGTTCTCGCCATTCAGTATCTGCAAATAGGTGTCTCATAAAACTATTTTGGTTAATTTAGAGTCATTCCTTGCTTTTTTGAGGGTTCAACCGACTTTAGACCACCACCCTCAACCAAACTCGGCGACTGCTCTTGATGGACGTGCAATTCTGTGGTCTCCGCAAGAATAGGCGACATCCTTGAAATGGAATGGCGTCCACCTACCCTCGCGACTTCCTTCTCGAGAGCTTTGACTTCCTGCTCGAGGTCGAAAATAGTTCTGATAAAAGCTCAATGTCAGTAACGATGGATATTTTCTCAGAACAGACTTCATACTGTCTAGGAACAGATTCGTCATCATCCACAGCCAATGTCATGCATTCTTCATCATGTTTGATGCATGAACTGCATCGAGGTCGCTTATTATCACACTATTTATAGTTAGTCCTTATAATTAAAAGATATGGATGCTAGTTATGCACCTTCGTTTTTCGTGCATGGCAGAAGCGACAAGCTGGAAGCCGAGGAAGATGGCCGGTAACACTTCCTATCAACGAGCTATCTCCATTTGCTTCATCTGTTTCCTCCATTTCGCCGTTTTCATCTCTTCTGGGGATGTATCTCAGTCAGGTTATGATATCGGAGAATTTCCGGGTAAGATGGAGGTCCAACGACGGGGAATTCCCCCGCTTCCCCAGAGCGGCGTCAAACCGAGCAAACAGCCGGCAGTTGTGCCACGACTAGCCGGTCGCCACCACCATTTGCGAGTATCTCGAGATATTCAGCTATGGGACTCGTAGGCTTGAGCGAATGATACGGTCACATATTTAGAAGCGTGAATTATTATTACTCAATATTTGTGGGTGGCTTGGTGTATGCCCATGAGATAGATTACGGCCCGACATCCTCCAGTTTGTCGCCACAACTACAGCCCAGATGACCTACCTATTCATCCATTACTTCACGAACATACTGAGTACATAAATTTTATTCATTTACGGGGCTTATGATTTGCATTCGGGCAATACCAAAACTCATTAAATTTTAAATACTGCCGCTTTCACTAGGTCACATATCTGAAATTATTCAGCACAGCATTTCTTTCATCCACATTCAAATGGGCCATTGAATCAAGGTCGTCGAAGTCAGTTTGAGCACTCAGAGCTTCAAACTTCTTATTCTGGTGTCGGAGTATATACCGAAGAGTGATGATGTAACCCATTCCCAGCGTCTGGAATGTTGACAAACAGCCCCACGACACTTGATACTCAGGCCCATACTGATCAAGCCAGAAGTAGTCCGCAAATAAAGATGCACAATTTGCACATGTATTTGCTAATCCAATGGCAATGGCACGCTTGATGGGTGGCTGTGTCAGGGTCGATGAGAGCCACGCGTATGTCGTAGATAATACTCCGAACGTGCGATAGAGTGCTTCAGGAGATCGTTAGTAAGATCCTTTATAATTTAAAAGTAGTTCTAGACTATAATCCGACTCGCCAAGAGGTTTGTGCCAGACACAGCTCGTTCCTATGTGTTCATAACGGACCGCGTGTCCAGGGCCATAGTTAGGTTACCATCACTACCATTGGTCACTTTTGTGCAACCGAAGGACCGAGCATGCTTTTCCCCGCATTTCGCCCCGCCAGCTCAGATCCTATTTGCAACGCGATTTCAAACACCGTTCTCTGAAAGAGATTCGTGTTACTCTCCCAGGGACGTCTTGTGGCGGGTTTCGTTATCTGATCTGACTTTACTAGGGCCTATACCGTTGTAAGAGTAACGGGCTCAACGGGCGCTCCGAGAGAAACGAGAAAAATTACTCCAGGACCTGGAGCAAAGGGTGGCATTCTGCGATAAGAATCACGGCTCCGCTTTTATGCAGAATGTGCGAGGTCTGCTACAAGCTCTACAACGTGAGAATGAAGAGCTACGCATCAACCACGGCCTTCTCATACATCGCAACCGTCGCTCGGGTTCTTCCAGAGTGGCTTTGCGTCGGGATGCAAGACGGGAGGGGCTCAGGTGATGACGGACCTCAACCCCCATAATCCTCTAATCCTCTCAATTAATCGTATGAGGCTAGTATCCAAGTTGAATTGTAAATCTTACGAGACCTTGCCTCCATCACCGTAGGGCAATCACAAAGCCAACAGCTAAATCACATACACATGCGATGCGGAACCGAGATGTACCCTGTGGGGCAAATGAGAAACGTCAATACCGCCGAGCTGTGTGGCTGTCGATCAGTGATTACCCTTAGGGGGACCAATTCTGCCTCACGAGAGTCGCTGCGGGCGTAGCGACATTTCCGAGCAATATTCCAGCGGCAAGGGTCATTCTCCTTTTTCCGACCCATGCCCCATCTTCACGTTCAAGAAGGATTGATCCAAGGGCCGAGGGCCAGGGAAGGCGCTGCGCGGTCCGAAACATGGCGACATTGGGGCTTGTTGGACAATCACATTTTGGGCCTAATACTGCGCGTAGTCCTTTCCCAAGCCTCCAGGCCTCTATCGCCGCTGCCTCCTCGTGTCCTCCTACGACAATCGTGAATTCGGCATTATGGCAGGTGCTACACCACAACGGTCCTTTACAACCCCCGATGAGGTGAAGCAAAAGATCTCTACATTGCGGACCACCTTCCAGTCTGGGTTGACCAAGTCTCGTGCCTGGCGGAAATGGCAGCTGAAACAACTCTGGTGGCTGATCGTGGACAATGAGGCCCGCATCGCCGCAGCCCTGACGGCGGACCTCAACCGCCACCCGGTTGAATCGATGACCACCGATATTCTTGGACTAAAGCAGGATGTTTTGGATCACATCCAGCACCTTGACAAATGGACGGCAGACAAAGTGCCCGATGGAGCCGGGTTTTTGATGGGAAGACTGGGAAGGGCAAGGATTCGACAGGAACCTCTGGGCCTCGCGCTGATTATTGGAGCCTGGAATTTTCCCTTCCTTCTGACCCTTCAACCCCTGGTTGCTGCTATCGCGGCTGGATGTACTGTGATCATTAAGCCCTCTGAGCTGGCGGCGCATAGCGAACAGCTGATCGTGGAGCTGGTCGCGCAGTATCTTGACCCCTCTGCCATCACAGTGGTCACTGGTGGTGCTGCAGAGACGGGTCAACTATTGACCCACAAGTTTGACCAAATCTTCTTTACGGGGTCGGCGGGAGTTGCTCGTCACGTTGCCGCTGCTGGTGCTCGGCATTTGACCCCGTTGGTACTTGAGCTTGGTGGCCAGGGTGCTGCGATTGTAACCCGATCCGCAAATGTCGATCTTGCGGCCAAAAGAATTGCGTCTGCTAAATTCATCAATGCTGGGCAAATTTGCCTTTCTGTCAACCATGTCTTCGTGGATCAGGCTGTCAAGGATACGTTCATCGCCCGACTGATCTACTGGAATGACCACTTCCGGGCTCCTGGGAACGATACTGCTGAACCATCGCGCATGTCAAACATCATCAATCGCCGACACCACGACCGGCTACAGGACTTGTTGCAGCAGACCAAGGGTGAGATCGTCTACGGGGGGACGACAAATTCGGACACGTTAGCCATCGAACCCACCGTTGTGTGCAACGTTGATCTCAAAGACTCTCTATTGTCTCAGGAGCTGTTCGGACCCATTCTCCCGGTGATTATCGCGGACTCAAAGAGTGCTGTGCGCCATATCTCTGAAAAGCCTCATTCCCTTGCGCTCTATGTCTTTAGCAACGACCAGTCTGAAATTGACTACAGTAAGTACGGACGTTCCTAGTGGTAGACCCTGTCACTAATAACTTCGGGTAGTTCTTGACAATACGCTATCTGGCGGGGTAACTATCAACGATGTTCTCCTGCATGCCACCGTCCACGGAGCGCCTTTTGGCGGCGTGGGGGAGAGTGGGTACGGATACTACCACGGTCGCTACGGGCTTGAGGCATTCTCACACAAGCGAATTATCGTCGGCCTGCCTACATGGCTGGACAAGGTCATGGCGTTCCGCTATCCGCCATACCAGCGGAAGAATCTGGACAAGATTCGAGTTGTCAACCGATTGGGCTTCCGGCGCGGAGAGAGCATCTCTGATCAGGAAGTTGGCAATGGGCCCCGGCTGAAGGTTTTCTCATTGCTGTTGCTCTGTACATCTTTGCTGGCCTCTTACACTCGTAGCTGGACTACCTAGACGCAAAACACGTGTATCAATCTGTATTGGGCAGGACTTGCCGTATTGGGAACTTTTTGTGTCGCCGCCGCGGTTTTGAAATACCTTGTCGGCTGTTTTATTTTGTGCTCTTTTTTTTTTTTCTTTTCAATTTTGGTTTTCCCCACGCTTGCTCAAATCGTTGCTCCAGCTCCAAAGATGTCGCGGGGAAGTAGAGGACGCATATTTCAGTGACAAGTAATTGGTCACAAGAGACAGCAGATTGCCTGTATATTTGTAAATAGGGTGCTCTGAATACTCAGTCACATCATATGGGGACTATTCAACTCGGCTGGCTCCTTCACTTTCTGTATATAATTGGACTTTCTCTTTAATCAATTGATCACTCGTTTTCTGACGATTGCGGGGGTTTCCCGTCTTCCTGCCTCATACAAGACGATGTGCTATTCGGCCTTGATTTGAAGAAAAAAACATCTGCCTGGCTGAAACCTGGTCCATATAATTTTCAGCGATGTGTGCGTTATGATGTTCTATGATGAGGGCTATTTTCATGGTGATATTGGTGCCTCGGGCCGCGGGGTTCTGACGGAACAGCGGCGCACGCAGGCTACGTTCACAGCCCACCTGCGACTGATGAGCTCCAGAGCAAGAAGGGAAAGGCCAACCTACCGGCGCCAAACCAAAGTAAGAGGCAAATGGGAAGCAGCAAGTATGTTACGGCCAGCAACGCGGACGCCAAGACTTTGGCGCTGGCTATATAGCCTGCGCCCAGAAAAAGAAGTGACAAGGCCGCTGCACGAGCTTGAATCGATAAGCTAGCTTTAGAGCCCAGGCCGAAACATGCGAGTCCAACGCTGGCCATGGCGATCCAGCCGAGCAGTGTTCGGCGCTGGACGTGCTTGCGGTGACCACCATGGCCTGCGTACGAGGGGATCAACTCAGAGAATGGCATTACGGACTCCGTGACCGGTACCATGGACGATTCCCGAGCGAAGCCAGATTGCTGCCCATTTATGCCATCTTTAGTGCGAAAATACCCCCGGGAGGAGGATCCGGAACCCCGCGAGACGATTTCCGGGGGTGGCGCGGACGGAAATTCTATGCAATATGCAGCGATATTATGCTTTGTTGGAACGGAGGCTCTGTAAGCATTAGGTGCATCAATTGAAATCGTTAATAAGTCTGAATTACTATGAAATCCCTGGCTGGCAATTTAGATGGGCAATTATATAACTAAGTAGGGTGATAGTATAAATTAGTTTAAAGTGTAATCAACTAAGGAAGCGCTTCTACCACTATAGCGAGTGATGGTATCTAATGAACTAACTCGGCCTCGGTAGTAGAAGTAGTAATAGTAGGCTATTTAGTTACCGTGTCGGATAGAGTGGTATCTCCGACGAAATAAAAGGGGTAGTGTATGGGAACTGAGGGCCAAGACGCAGGAGGTGGTGGAGGCGCGAAGGAACAGGGATGAAGAGTGGGAGAGAAGAAAGTGCGTCGACGAGAGAAGTGCGAAGTCGCGCGGTCTTGATAGATAACGGGCAGCGGGTCCGGTGAGGTAAAAGCGGCCAAGCCAACGCTAAGCCCGAACGCGGTGGGGTGGGGCGCGGGCGCTACGACCGACCGGGCAGGGGGACTGCGGAAGGCGGCAGGCGGGGGTGCAATGGGCGCGGTTTCTGGTCTACGTTATCTGGTCAAAAGTTTCGTCCTAATTAGGACATTTCTACTTTCTACTACCTTTTACTACTAATTAATGAC
>KZ118962.1:7103-30233 GCA_002153405.1 Mycosphaerella populi pn0402 | reverse complement strand
TCCTAATTAGGACATTTCTACTTTCTACTACCTTTTACTACTAATTAATGACGAAAATTCGGTTAGTTTGACGGGATAACCTGGTGAGTTCCCAAATAGGAAAGTGATAACTAATAGATAAGAGAATCTTGCAATTCTTGACTTATTAGAAAACCCAGGATTTTCTAAAAAAATTCAGTCAAAAGCTCATCAGGTCAGGTCGATTTCTGCCCTGATGGCCGGATTCGAAAAAAGCCCCCCTGGTATTTATGAGCAGATCAAGCTACGTGCCAATTCCACAGGCCGTGGGAATGGCAGGCCCCCCGGGCTTGAAATGTCCTCATCACCCCAGAATTTGAAAAGTTGGTACGTCAGTAAATTTCCAGCCGTAGTCATTTGTCTCTTCACTAGTGGGCGCCTCCATGATCAGCCACGGGTGACAGCTTTTGCAGATTGAACACCATCAGACATATGTCCGGCAGTCGGAAGCGTCTTTTACGAAAAGCCCAGTCGAGAGACGAGCATGAACATAAGGAACATGGTATGATTCATGACATTAACCACTAACCCAACTGTTGAATCATTCCAATTGCATCTTGGGGCGCCTTTGATTGGTCTAGCGAGGAACCCGTATCAACAGGGAAGTCCCCAGTAAGTGAGGTGGCTTTTTTACTCGCCAATTGATTCTACCAAACGTAGTTTGAATTAGCTTGATATAACTAGCAAACTCCTGGTTTAAAGCGTATCCACCGAGACTCGCCGAACGAACGGCAGTATGATAGGATGGTTCGTCGGTAGAACCGCCGATCTGGGATACGATCTCGTCACGACTTATAGTTCGAGCTTTGGCCTCGATTTCTCTTTTAACATTGGCCTCCAAACTCCTTGAACTTCTTATGGGTGTTTGCCTTAAATTGACATCTCCATAGTTGAATCTATCGAAATCGTCTGCCTTTCAATGGGGGAGGGACTTTGGGTGAGGTCAAAATAGCCAAGATTGCGGCAGGATGCACAACAAAGCAGCAAATCAACTTAGAAACCGATTTGTACACAAAGAAACAATCGTATTTGTAGCTAATATGGCCCAGAAAGCCCAGAAACCACCGATTGTGTCCGGGTCGTGTGCAAAGGAATTGTTCTTTGTCCAGAATGCAAGAACCCCGATTTGTACATTGTACATCTCCTTTCCCCGCTCTTCTGTTTCCCCCAATCCAACCCTGCCAGCGTTCACCTCCACGCATGTCTCTGCCCGAAATAGATGCCCAAGCGGCTCTCTGACGGTGAGATCCTTTACCTGGCTTAGAAGGCAGCCGCTAACTGATTTTGCTCGACATCATTGGAGGAGCAGTCATGTCTCAATGCCCTTCAGGGGGCTAGGAGCCTCAAATACCCAACAGTGTACGTTCCTTTACACCCCATTTAAAATCCGGAACAGCCGGCATGGGTATTTTATTGCCCAATGAGAAGGGGCAAGTCACCGCTACTATGTGGGCGAATAGAATGAATATCAAGAGCGCGGTTTGGGGGGGGGGGGATTGTTAGCTGTCACTCCCATTGCTAACCAAATCTGGTAGAAGGTACATCAGGACTACATCTACCCGGGTTGGTCTCCTGTATACCTAGGTATATATTGGCTTGGGATCTCCCCCTTCTGCATGGAAGCCTTCTTTCTCTTTTACCGTCCCTCCTTGATACTTGTTCATCCTCCGTTCCTTTAGGAGCCCTAAGCTCCTCTATGGAATCATGGATTCACTCTTCAATGATAACATGTATACGGATTCTGAAGGGGCGGGATCTTCGAACCGCACTTATGACTATTCGGCGTCCTACCATGATACTCCAGTAAGTGCTCCTCACTCGCTAATGAACGTCAACCCACCACATCTCCTTTCATTTGTATTCGAACGTACTCGTACACCTTCCCCTGTACACTGCTGCATATATTCAAATACATATGACCTGGTGTGTATTAGATATTCTCATGCTGATCAATCAACTTCTCGGTGCAGTGGCGGGATCCATCTCGGAACCACAACCCTCTTCAAAGTACTACCGATAAGACCAGCGATGTCGATCTACTTGGTACCGATCATACAGCTACCAAGGCTGACGGGGATCCAATGATTCCGATCATAGATGACGGTGGACAAAGTTCCAATGTCGCGCTTTCTGGCATGGGTAATCATATTCCTTTGAATGATTTCTCCCTACCAGGGAACCAGAATTTGGACCTTGATTCTGGTCCACATGGTCTTAGTGGCCAAGCTGGGCCGCATGATATGGATCTTTCAGAGTACGTTTCTTATGAACAATATGCCCAGACCGAGGAACATGCTGGGGCAGCGGTTTCCACACGAACGCGGGCTTTGATTGGCCTCCCTCCACGTGAAAAAGGCCCCGAAATTGTTGAGGACCAAATGTTCAGGGATTGTATAAATTATATTTACAATCAACATGAGAATATCCTTGATAATCTTGGCAATCCTCAACAGATCGCAGGCACGTTTATTCAATTTGAACAGGCACTTAAGAACTGCTCCGAATTCGTGGATAAGCAGTTTCGTGCGATGAATATTTATCCTCAATCTGATGATAGTCGATCTCTGGTATCTCTACAGCCTGAAGATTCCAAGGTTAATATGCACTGGGAATGTCAACTCCGTTCATGCCCACACAGACTTTTCGAAAAACGTGGAAGCTTTGAGCGCCATGTGAAAACTCAACATTTTCCGAGCATCATATATTGCTGTTCGTATCGTTCTCCACAAGGAGAAAAATGTAACAGACAATTCCGACGAAAATACAACTACCAAACGCATTTCACCCAGTCTCACAAGCGCAAACTAGTAGAATGTGTCACCACTGAAGAGCATCATATCCAGCTTGAATGCCCTGGAGCCTGTTCTATCTGCTTTCGCCAAGTCTTGGATTGGGATGAGTTCTACAAATGCTTCTTTGGACACTGCAAGATCCCAGACCATTAACGTCAACCCTCTCTGCCAACCCGATCAGGGAGAGATGGCGGTGGAGACACAAATGAGCCTGATGACGACCATGATCTTGGCCCCTTTGAATTTGCTAGCCGACCAGCACCTGGATCTCGAGGCAAGGCTAATCCTCCTAATCCTCCAGGCAAGAGTCGAAAGGCACTCATGATCAAGGAAATTCAGAAATCGCCACAAGAAATCTACCAATAAATCCACCAGAATCTCTCAAAAATAGAATAGCATGTCCCGGCGAACACCGCTAGGCATGAGACTACCCCGCGTAGTATCTGATCAACCACAGGTTAGGCCTTCTAGGATAGGCAATCACTCTGACCAGCTGCCTATGGAACCCTTTTCGTTGTTTCCTCAACAGTCGAGACGGAATATGGCATAACTTCAAGTGCTCGATGCATCAATTGTCAAGCATGATTATTCCACTTGCGAAAAATGTTTCTTGAAGACTGTATCCGAGGATTCTTGCCATAACTGTCGTGGTACGCAAGTATCAACAGGGCAATCTGCATCCCCAATACAGCAGTCCAGACCATACCAAGGTGACCATGGCTATGATAGAGGTGTTGGTCTTCAACCTCCATTCCCTAGCCATGGATATTTTCCACAATACAATGAGAGGCCACCTCATTCTCAGACACATCAAACCTCAAGAATAGTGTCATTTAGATTTCATTCTGACAACTTGAATAATTACGGGACCTATGCAGGCCCGGGGGGGAGTACTTACCAGACACATCCCGTGCTCGAGGTTCCAGTACCGATTGAACATGACCTGGTCCAGCCGCTTTCGATTTCCAAGATGAATCAGCCCGGTCTCTGGTCCACGGATTTACCCGCTCGTCCCAAAGTTTTTAACTGGGACAATTTTCTCAGAAGATCCACAATCACTGATTTCCTTCTGGTCTGATCTTTTCATTCGACGATGAAGTAGGTGGATATACCTGCCAGCTCGACACATCCGAGGCATCGGGCATCATCCTTCATGAGGCGGAAACCGAGACGACATCCAGCGAGCATATACCTGATATAGTAAGATTTCAAGTCGACATACAATCTTTCACATACTATCTTGCGAAATGCACAAACTCACAACCACTTGAAATTGATCATTCCTCCCCCAGCTTCAGTGAATACTCCCAAATTTCAGAATTCTATTTCCGACGCCTTTTCTGGTTTATCTACGTTTTGAGCGAAGGCGCAAAAGATGATTGGCCCACCAGAGCTCTGCCCAAACCCGAACTTGACTGAATACATGTCAAAGGAAGAGCATTCGGAGTTGGATACCCTTGGTTGATTACATTTCTGACTCGTTTGTTTTTCTATATATGCTGTTCCATTTGCCTTCAATTCTCCCTTTCTTAAGAGATATTGCGATCTATGTTCAAATTGAGTTTTACTATAGTGTTAGTGTTAGTGAATTATAAGTCGCAAGATTTAAAGAAACTGTTCCTTTTATTACTACCCTCTTCCTGCGCTCCTTCCTATCCTTCTTGTTGGAAGCAAGTATGATTACCATATTGTATACCGGTAGTTCGCCTCTTAGCCGGATAGGATAATATTTAAAATCAAAAGAGCCAAGTAGCCGTGAGGGTAATCTTGTAGACTCAGAAGGGTGTCTAAAAATTATAATCAGCGGTTCTGGGGATGTTCAACAGAAGTTAAAAATTCATTTTTGTCGCATCGTGTTTGTCAGTGGAGACGATTCATGGATCAGGAAAGACAATGATGAATGATATTGTGCTCAATACTAGAGACAACAAGACTGAAGAAAGGAAGATCTTTTAGAGATAGACAAGACGCGTCCATAAGGGACGCACGCACGATCCATGATCCACGCTAGTCCTAATCCAGTAATCATGCCTTATCCTCCTGCCTGACATCATCCCCCAGCTCACAGTGTTGTCCCTCCAAAGAGGTCGAGAGTACAAGAGGCTTGAGAAGAGCGGTAAAGAGAATAGATCGGTAAAGCCCGGGTACGGTTGGATCTTTCTCCATAATAGATTCGGTGGAAAACTGGATTTGATAGGAGAGAACATTGGTGTCGTGGCCCAATAGATACGTGTGATGTGTGTCTAAACAACGCTATGATGAAAAGGAACGAGTGGGATGAAAGACGCTTGTATTGACTAAGATGGATGCTAAGGAGAACTAGCTAATGAGGCGTAGGAGACTCTATAGAGCGGTAGTTACGTGATAAAGCGCTCACAAGATTTAAGTCCACAGAGCCGCAGTGGTCAGCAAGTCCGCACTGGAGGCAACCACAAGTGCATTGCGCCCCTCCTTTGTCACCCGGGTGGACGCACGCCCAGGTGTGACTTACTAGGAGTAAAGAGGAATGATGCGACGAGTTGATGACTTGTTTTAGTTATTCGAAATTCGAAATAAAAAAAGAAGAAAAAAGTACAACGTTGCGGGGGCTGTGTTAGAAACTAGGGTATGTATCCGCGCGAACCATGCTAACCACGATTTGGCCATACCCCCGAGCGATGGATGATTTCATTCTTTTTCTTCCCTCTTCACGTTTCTCTGTGTAAATACCAACACAAAGGGATCCGCATCCACATAATCACCTTCTTTAGTCAATGCCATTGTCGAATGATCGGGTGCACAGATCTAGGGACCTGCGATATCTCATCTCCACCTTTCATCAGGCCCCGGAAGATCCATGATACCTTATTTTGAGCCCGGGTTCAGGAGCTGGTCCTTGCGTATTGGCACCTGAAGTAAATAACAGTCCCATCCCCGTTGCAGGGCTCCATTTCACTTTGACACCGACTCGGTTTCTTCTGCGCCGTTGATCGACCCAATCCACTATTCAGCTTGGGACCTCTGCTGCGTGGCTGAGCCAGACTGCCTTGTCTATTTCTTGCCTGGATTGGCACTCATGGCGTATCGCAACTCCGGTCAGTACTACCATACTGACGCTGATAATCGTGACGGCAATGATCCTATGTGGCCAAATCAACAAGAACAGCATCAGATTGCCCGCGAACCTCATCGCCTTAGTGCTGGTGGAACGGAAATGGTTTACTCTGATACAAGTTCGATAGCTTCACATCAATATCCGGTGAGTTCTTCATGAATATTCTGGTGGTTTTCTCCCTTTTCCGGTCTACACCAAACAGCCTCAATTGTTATCTAACCAAAAACTCACAAAGTTTTCTCACCATCCACCAAGCTTCATTACTTCCGATACCAGCGAACTAGGAGATTTCCAGGACTTCAATCCATTTCCCAATGCTGTGGGATCTGATGAAAAGGCCGAGTCCCTTCCCATGGGATCTCACATCGAATTCAAAGGGCAGATTGCTGAGCAAATCCAGGCAGTTGGCGGCCTCTTTCCCAGCAACTTGGAAGCATCAGCGAAGCATTCTGAACTGGACATACAGCCTTCAGCCCAGATGACAGGTACCCTCAGTCATCTCAATATCAACGAAGGAGTGTTAGCGGCGGGGCGCTTTGTATCCGATAACTATCACGATATCCTTTCCTCGCGAAACTCGGAACCGGAATCCAGGAAACGCTTCAAAGCAGCTCTGGAGCTTATAGCGAATAGCATTCCTGATCAACAAGGCCTTCATTGCCCATACTGCTCCCGCAAACTCGGGACTAGAGGAACCTGTTGGCGTCACATACAAGATAAACATATTCCCCGTCATGAATTTCGCTGTCCAGATTGCGAGAGGAATGGGGTCAAACTCAAAAACCCAATTCACAGGCTAGATAAGTTCACTGATCATCGCGTATACCACCATGGGGGGGTCAAGCCTTCGAAAAAGGAGATCGAGGACTGTAGGCACCCCTTCGCCTGTCGTCGAAAATGTCCGCTTTGCCCGACCACAGTCCGAGGATGGCGAGAACTTGAGCATCACATGTTGAAGGATCATTGCCGCAAACCAAGTATGGGAACGTCTGCGGTCTCTTCTCGCAGGAGTAGCGTACAGGAGATGATATATAGCAGCGACGACGAAATGGTTTCACCCACCTCTGACATTCCACTGGCAAATCAGAATGAAAGCGACTACTTATTGCCAAGTCCACAATCTGGAAATTCACGTCGAAGTTCAATCAACTTCAATACGCCACCTTCTGTGGATCACTCTCCCTCGAGAAACCCAATACATAGCAGTTCCCATAGTCCAGCTATGTCTCCCAGAAACACAGGACCAATAATTCCTCCAGGAGGTCAGACACAAAATCAACAGCAAGGCTATTCTTCGTTGCCTTGGTTTCCAACAGCTACTCCGTCTGGAATCCCTAGAGATGGTGGTTATGACTTGAATTGCTCCTTCCATCATGGCCATAACCTCGCACAATGTCCAGCGTGTCAAGAACTTGCGGGATTGAACTCGCCGCTATTGTGCCATTTATGTGCTGCAGGCGCAGCAGCAACAGGCTTTAACCCAGCCCAAGGCTACCCCCCACCTGAGCTCCGAGTCGTGACAGCGACACCAGATCCAACGGAGCAAAGACCTCTATCTTCACAATTTCGGGCCAATCATAACCTTCTTTCTGGCTTCCAGTCGTATCATCCACAACAACGCCGGCTGCAAAGACACAATCCTCGCTCTCAGGCACATCAGGAATCTCAGTTCAGAAATTTCAACGGGGGCAATGACGGTGGCCCATCGGTTCTTGCGGTCACCAATATTCCAGAGCCATCATGGCCTATTTATTGTGGCCCAGATATCTTTGAAGTTTCGTCCTTGCGCCTTGGTTATGTTGCTCCAAAGCTTTCAATTTCAAAGAGCATCACGGATGTTGGTAAATCCTTGTCATTCATCAAGGAATTTTTTATGGGGGGTATGTTCAGCATTTGCTCTTCGATATAAAATTTGCTGTACTGGGTGATGTGTAATTTGAGCTGACAATTTCTTTAGAGCCGATTACCACAGCGAAGGCTGCCACCATCCCATCTATCGAGTCCCCTATGTCAGCGACTAAATATGAAAATCCTTGTGATCTCAATGCCCAAGTTGATATTGGTAAAGGCGAGAAAATCAACATGAATATCCGCGTCGAAAAGGCCGGTAATTTGCTACGCAGTCGTGTTAAGATAGTGGTAAAGCTTCTCAAGTTACGCCAATCAGCCGCTGAAATCGCTGAACAGAGAAGGGCAAGTGGAGCATCAAATGGAGAGAGAGGAGCCACTTTCCAAAGCTCAGAGGAACATCAGGAGCTCCTCGAAGAACATCCCCAAGAGTGCCAAGAGTCGTCTGCCTCCGGGGGTGAGTCTTTGGCTTCCAGTGTGGAGTCATTGGCGGCATCCATGGCCAACAATCTGAACATCTCGTCTCAGACTCATTCAATCACAGCAGGTGCCAGTAATCTAGAGCCAGAAGAGCTAGATGATGAGCACGAAGAATTCCCTTTGAATATTTATCTCACCAACCTCAGCCACCTTCAGATCTGCCTTGAGAACATGTCTAATTGGTCCGATATGCTTGCTGAGCTCACTGGATTCAAAGACTCTGATCAAGCATCAAGTCGCTTCTCAGAGCTATTTTTTCAGTATTTATTCTGTTTGATTCTTATGTTGAACCGGTCGCAGGGTTTGGAATCCAATAAAGATTTGGAGTGATACCTTTGACGTGCCACAATCAGCATGATGTCAACAATTTCGGGTCCTTGTCTGTTGATTTTGATTTGCTACTTATTATTAGTGATTAGTGATTTGTGTTTTGTGATTTGTGTTTTATGCTTCATGTTAAACAACGACTCCTCAATGACCTTCCAAAGCTCTGTATCCCAACATCCAGAAAGCTTTCCCCCCAAGTACATTAGTTACGAGATTTACCCCGTGGTTTGGTAGCGATTTCGAAGATGAGATACGATATAACCTACTTCTATTTGCTATGCATTTCATTTTCAGTACTTCGATTTGGTTTTGAGGGTTATTCTATGTAGCTATTCCATTCTATTGTCTCGGGCATTTGGCCATCACTGTGTGACTTATGAAGAATACATGCACTGCCACCGACATGTTTTCGATAACTAGTTGAGGTTAGCGTGCATAAGCTTAGATTGCCTTGCACTGCCACCCTTGGAGCTCCCAGATGCCCACTAGCAAGGCTTGAAAATCATGATTGATACATACTAGCACACTGAGGGCTTTAGCGCCTGTCTAGGAAGGATTTTCAGGCTTCAGGCGCAAGCAAACATTTTTGCTGCGGGCGATCTCGGTCGAAACGCAGCCCTTGGCGTTCTAGAGCTCAAATTCTGCTGTGCTTACGCATGTGCAATGACACGGAGCTATGCAGGCGGATTAGTTATCGACAAGGATTGAGAGATCTAGACCAAAGGCCGATCGCAGAGTACAGTAGAAACTTTGAAGTACCAGGAATGCATTGCTAGCACGTCTTAAAACACCCATGCCAGAGACCCAAGACCAGATGCGCCACTAAAAATACAAAACATGAGCAGAAATACATCGTTGGATTGCATCTAATACACTGAAAAAAGTAATGCCGTATCCTGCCTAAGCGGGACTGGACATTCTCCATAAAAGTCCCTGTTGAGTTTCCCTCGAGCCATGTCTCATGTACTGTAAATACAATAGAAGAGATACTGGAGCAACACCCCAGTGCGGTCCAAGTATAGGAGCATGGGCATGGCAGAGGGTTGGGAGCAATGATGCAGTAGCAAGATTTCGAAAAGAGAAAGAGGCATTTGCGATGAAAGGAAGATCCGAATGACCGCCAGAAAACTCCGTATCCTATTCTTGAGTTGATAGATGAGACTCATGGTGCTTATTCCTGGCGACTGCGTTTGGCTCCGTGTGGATTCCACGAGGCATCACCACCACCACCCGTGCCTTGGTTATTATTGTTGAAAAACTGCTGATTGAACGCGGGGTTGGGACCTTGGAAGCCTTGACCTTTGGGATGAAAAGGGGAAAGTTAGCACTGAACGCTAGAATCTAATCTGTTCGAATAGATTACTCACCCATATTCCCACCCATGCCCATATTCCCCATCATAGGGTTCATGGGATTCATGCCCATTGTGTTCATGGGATTCATGCCTGGCATGCCCATCATATTACCTCCTCGTCCACCGCGAACACCCCCAGGACCACCTCGCATGTTACCCATCATGCCCCCACGGTTAAAGCCATAGTTCTGCATGCCCATTGGATTGCCTTGGAAGCCTCCCATCATATTAGCAGGGCCATTGCCGCCTTGGAAGCCCATACCGCCGGTAAAGTTTCCTCGGTTATTGTTGAAGTTACCTCCCATGCCGCGATTGTATCCTCCGCGACCACGGTAACCTCCAGACATGTTATTGAAATTCATGTTCTGACCTCCTCCGCCACCGCCGCCCGCGTTATATCCTCCGGTCATTCCTCCGCGGTTGTTATCTTTGCGCATGGGTGCATCCTTTGGTAGAGTTCGGAATGGGTTGGTGTGTGGGTTCGTGAAGGTAACGACGTATTTACGCCCGGTGGCACCTGTTTCGCCTTTGTTCTCGATAGTTTGTTTGGTAGCTGTGGCAGCCTGGGGGGTCGTGAACTCGACGAAAGCTTGTCTTAAAGCCGCGATTCCTCTTAGCTATATTTCAAAAATGGTCCGGAAGTGGATTTGGAGATCCATACCCTTTGCTTTTGCCGTTTACCTTGTGCTCACTGAAAGTCACGTCCTTGAGATCCCCTTCGCTGTTTGCCTCCGCAATCCAACCGCGAATCTCATCATCGGTCGTCCACCAAAAGAGATCCGATATAAGTAAGGCTGTAGTCGCGTCGGGATCGGTCTGGCGGTCGTCGTATTCTTTGCGCTTGACGCCGTGGGGAGCTTGTGCCTCGGGCGCTGCAATTGAGTCATTGCCCATTGCGTGGTCACCATTGGTCGGATTGGACACATCATTGTTCGTGGGAGGCTCCGATTTCACTGGTGCATCCTTGGTGTTGTCTTGTTGTTGTGGTGCGGATTCGTTGTCTAGAACCAGATCAGGATCTTCGGTCTTGAAGTCGCCCTGTTCGGTGCCATCGCCGTAGATATCAATATCGAAGTTATCATCTTCCGTGGCCATTGTGCACTAGAGAGATTCCCGGAGTTTCCGGAGGAACAGCAGGCTGAGAGGAAAGATTCGATTGGTAAAAGTGAGAGGCTGGAAATATACACAGGTCCTGATTTCCCTCTTTGTTTTCTTTTTTCTTCTGCCACTTCTTCTGCTTCTGGATCAAGGAGAGTACATTTCTGTAAGCACAGGACATCAATTAGCATGGAGAATGAACATCACATTCAGCCAGCGACATTTCAGAACAAAGCCCGTGGGCCTAGCAGCAGGCTCACAATCGTCGAGGCTCGGGATAAAACAATGGCACACAGTGAAAAACGCGACAAGCGACTATACGTACAATCCGAAGCGACCTGGAAGCCTGCGGTGAAAAGGAAATAGCGTTAGCTGATCAAAGCGCGTACAGAGGCCGCTCTTCAGCTTTGATACAGGAGATAGTTCTGCCACAGGCTGCAGCGTAAACAACAAGCTGCGTAACAAAAGAGAAGATAGAGCTGATTGGCCTATTCCAACGCGAATCAGGTGAAGGAACGGGGGAGTGAGGGAATTAGGGGGAACGAGAGGGATGGTTTGGGATGGCAGAGGATGCGGATGGATCTAAGCTGTTCATCGGCCGCCAGGTCACGTGTGCGGCGCCCAAAGAGGCAAAGAGGCCAGGTCGTCCCCAACTTGTGGACACGCTGCTCCGTCCTCCTTCTCCCTCTCTCCTTCGTCAATTCCCTCCACCAATCCGCCATAATGTCTGACACTTTCCAAGAGCTTGCTGATATCCCCAAGGACTTTGTCCGCGAGGGAACCCTCTTTGTTCGCCGCTGCACCAAGCGTATGTCGATCAGTCCTACTCTCCATACTTCTCGAACATCGCTAACGTTCATTCAAGCCGATAAGCGTGAATTCATCAAGATCAGCCAGGCTGTCGGCATGGGCTTCCTTGTCATGGTATGTGTTCTCTCTGCTCCCTAATTGTCGGTCTATTGTGTCAGTGACTAACTAACTCGTTTCCTTCGATCAGGGCGCCATTGGATATTTCGTCAAGTTGAGTAAGTGTCACAATTCCAACTCCAGTTCATATGACTTTCATGTTTCGCCCGTGAAGCGATGTACAAGATGTTTAGGCCGAATCTAATTGCATTCTTCTTCCAGTCCACATTCCCGTCAACCAGGTTCTGGTTGGTGGTGCGTAAATGCCGCTCCCACGAATTCGACAATCTCAGCCGGACGAGCTGGATCCTAGGAACTGAAAATCGTCATTATCTGCCTCGAACCTTTTTTTTTTTCCAAAAACAGGCCCAATTGAGCATTCAGTCATCGGATACATGTCGAAAGGATACAGGAGTTGGGAGCCGGCGACCTAGGCGATGCATGCTGGGTCGACCATGCATTTTTATCTAGCTATTTGGAGCTATCTTCAAACTGCGACTGCTTTCATTTGGGCGAGGTAATGGACGTGTATAGCCGCATCCATTGCTACCCTCGAGATACCACATACCACGTTATTGTACCAATAGGGGTCTTTTTTTTTGTTTCCAATTGATTTAATTGACGACCCGTTCACTATCACTTCGATTCATTTTCCTACAGTCGACAAACTCCTACAATCGAGGGTTATTGCGGATGTGTATTTGCATGCTCATATATTCATTATACCTACAGAATCGGTACGCGAGTACCATCACCCCACGGAAAGAATGTTATTTGGGCTTTTCTTTTTATCCCCCCGACATGCAAAAATACAAAATTCAATTGCGGGCGTTTACCAAGTATCGTCTTCGCCGTCGTTCACGAATAAGCGCCGTACAGGCCGACTGCGCAACGTTCGTCGACTTCGAGGCGCGGGCGCATTCTCACGATATTCGTCGAATTCCGGCATATATCTCAGTTTGTCATCGTAGCTCTTTCCAATTGGTGGGTCGCCTTCGTCCTTATCTGCCCCGTCATTCCATGAATGAATTGTGCATGTGCCCGTAGACAGGCCCCATCCATTCCACGACGTTGCTATCAATACTGTCAGTGGTGCAAGAGAAGATAAGAGTTAAAAGTTGAGTAAGGCGCTTACCAGCCAAGACCGGAGCATTCGGGTGCCAGCTAGCATCCCGAACGCAAGTTCTCCATAACATCTCCCCGCTCATTTCATACGCAGTGGCAAAAACATCAGGTTCTCTGGGACGAGAATTGAGAGTCGCCGCGCCCACATCAATGGTACCCGCTAGCGTGGCATCTAAGTTGTATACATATATCTTGCCATCTTCACTGCCACTGTACACATACCGAGAGTTCGAGCTACCTTGTGGTGAGAAGTGGCATCGAATAAGAGTCTTGAGCACGCGATGTCCGCGGAAAGTGACGACGGAGCAATCGTGTTCGTGCGGCTCGTAGAAATCGTCCGGGTAAGGTTCAAAGCGATAATCAAAGCCAGATGTATAGTTATTCGGGTCAATTGTCTCAAATCGAGCAGTGGTCATCATTTTTCGCAAATCCCAGAGCTTCATGGTTTGGTCTTTGCCGTTTGACAAAACGTATCGACCATCGCCTTTACTATCAACGTATGTCAGGCCCTCTGTGTGGCCCATAAAGACACCAGCTTCACGGCCATCGCCCATGGAGCGCCGATCCCAAACGCGCAAGGTCGTATCGTCTGACCCAGAATATAAAATATGAGGAGATGAGGTATCACCATAGCACACGGCATTCACATGGTGTTGATGACGTCCTCGAAGGTTCAAAACGGGTTGCTTCGTTTCAAGATCATAGACAATGACTGAATCCTCTGATGTACCTGCCACGACTTCGCGACCATCCCCAGAGAACCGAAGAGACCATATCTAGAACATGTATGAGTGATTTTGAATAGGCCACCAAAAGGTTTGGAACTTACACCAAAGTGCGAACTACCCCAGCTCCGCCGCCGCCGTTGCCCTGGTGGCAGAGAAAAGTCCAATACAGTGGGATCTGAATCATCCTCCGGGTCTGTCGAAGCCAAATAAGCTTGACTGCGGATTGAGCTGTACACAAGGTGGCGATTATCGGGGCTCAGGGTCGCATCGGTGATTGTCCATTGGCCAAATGGATAATCGACGGTTTTATAATATTTCCACTCATAAGGATTCGACGTGTCATACATCCGAACCTTGAAGTCCTGGGCGCAGCAGAAGAAAAAGTTGCCATCATCTGAGAATTGGCCAGAGTAACTGCGTGAATCATAGTGTATTATTTTATCAGCGGGAGAGCCAGGTATTAAGCCCTGGACAAGTATTAGACATTGACTTCCTGGATAGTGGTTGATAAATACTGACCTGGGCCAAGGCAAAATCTGCTCGTCTGCGAACACCAAACGCATCGACACCTAGTTCACGCCACATAAGATTTGACGCAAAGCCTCGCTTACGTTTCTTAAGTCGGTCAACGAAGTACGGATCGGTGCCGAATTCCCCCTGTCCCATCAACTCTGTTCCCTCGTCACTCGGTACCTTCGGAAATTGTTGAACCCGTCGAGGACGTCTCCTCATTCTATTGCGTCTGAATGTTGCCATGATATCATTCTCTTCGTCCTCTTCATCCTCCTCCAAGCCATCTGTTATATTGGCGGTCCAGCCACTAGAATGTAGGATATGTTGCAGGCCACTAGATGCGAGTAATTCAAACAATCGTGCGGCTGGGACTAATCGTGTTTTCAGCATACGGTATAACCTTGAATCTGTTCATTAACAGTTTGACTTACTGCGAGTTCCGCCCCCAGTGTCGGCCTCTTCCTCGTCATTCTGATCGCCGGTCGTTAGTTCAATTTGTATATTGCTAATATTGATATTCGGGTTATCTAAACATATTCCTGTCAGTAAAGGCCATTCCTCAACTATCCTGCCTTCTCAGAGTGGTGTTCATTACCGTTGGATATGCCGAGGCCCATTTCATCATCCTCCGGTTCCGCATCGTCATCCCAACCGTCGTCTTCGTCTGAGCCCTCCGCGGCGGGGTGATAATCCATGTCTAACTCATCGTCTTCTTCGAGCCATTCATGTGCATTGTGCCAAACCGGATCTCCTCGAGCCTCGTCCGAGGGCGAGTTGTGGGAACTCATGATGTGTAGTTGGTGAGGAGAGATGGCTTATCGATTAGCGCTGATACCCACCGTTGCCCCAGCGCTTCCGGGCGGTCACCTCTCTCTCGGCCAGAACCCGGAGATTAGCCCGGAGTATGTCCATTGTTACGAACAAAGGTGCTATTGTGCTATTTTAACAAAGTACGTACTTTGCGTTATGGCTTTCCATTTACAGACATAAATGTCTGTTGAATCGCCCAACAAGGCCTCCAATCCAGTCTTTAAAAGAGTGTACTGGATTTTCTTCAGCCTTCTCCCCACTTCGCGGTCTCTCCTCGTTCCCCATTCTCCATTAGGAACTCGAAAAGTTGAGAATCATCTCTCGGGTGGGAACGATCTAGCACAACTTGCCCAGACACAAAACTTGTGTAAGGCCAGCAGGGTGTCATGTTTATGGATCAGGGTCGCATCTTGCGGCTGAAATTGAGGGCCTGTATGTGGCAGGATCAAGGTCTATCTTATTTGGAGCCGGATACTAGCCATTAGTTATTATGTGTATGCAAAAGAAATTGTTGAAATAGAAAGGGAGGCCGGTTTACAAAAAAAAAGCAAGAGATGGTCAAACCTGTGGGACTCCATGAACTCGAATTGTGATGAACCCCTTCCAAGGTTAATTGCATCTCACCACATACGTAAATCTCGGCGGGGATCTGATCTCTGGATTCATCCGCTTTCTGGGGCCGCACAGGCGTGATCAGATTCTGGTGAATGATCGATAACAATCGGCTCCACAAGCTTAGTACAGGATTCTTCCAAATTTGACTTGTTTTAAGGAATCACACATAGGGGCCTTTGCACTACTTGGCATATCGAAAGAGCATTGATATAAGACTGCCAATCAGCAAGTGGAATCGGGGTTTGGACTTTCATCTGTTCGCCTTCTTTCTAATGACTGACAATGGGTGGGAAGATTCCAAAAATGAACCTACTTGCTCCCAGCATAGAGTGTCAATTAACTCAAAGGATTCTATTAGGGTTATTGTTTTTCGTTGGACATTGTGCAACGAGATTTCTTCGAAGATCCAGCGTGTATACGTGATTCAACCTTGTCCATTCCGTGTTTCGTAAAATGAATGTCATTAGTACCCATCAGCCCCATTTGCCTTGGCGAATAGATCAGGTTTCGCGGATCAGATCCGTCCTCTTTTTGTAAAGCAATTTGACCTCCAAAAAAAAAAAAAAAATCCTCCCGGGACAAGGTTAGCACTGTGCTATAGTAAATAAGCCTCATATTCTCACACGATACAACTGACCACACGCATCTCAGGCTTATAAAAAGTGCAGGTAACCCGTCCGTGCATGAGAGCCTTGCTACCAGGTGACAAGTGGGCTTGTTAGCATGCGGAGCCTTGGATCGACATTCGTGCGGGCAAGGCATATACACTCAGGTTTAAAGATCCATGGCTATTTTTCTTGCCCAGGTAGCCCGCATTATTGGAGATAGGTTCCAAAATACTGGCTTCTCTCGTTTTCACTTGTAGAGCGATGAGGACTGCAACTCAACTCAATGTCGTAGGACAAGTTTAGACCTAAACATTCCAACAGCTAATTTTATAGCATAATATAGGCTTAAATATCACGCCTCACCAAGTATTGCCCGACCATGCGATCATACCGTTCTTTTTGCGGGCGGGTGGACAATGATTTGCTGTCCCGTCGTACCCACGCGGGCGAGGGCGCCTATGATCGGGTTTATGCGAAGTAAGGCGAGCCATGTACGGAGTATCCGAGTCAGCCTTTGCAATTGGTTTAATTTTAAAATAGATCCTAGCCTCAGGTATGATACTTATATACTACTTTCATTCAATTTAGAGGCTCATCTTTTCTAGCTTGGCTGAAAATATTTAGATCTGGAAGATCTGATATGATCCCATGAAGTCCACCTATCTACTGGGGGCAGTATCGGCCTTGTGGTCTCTAGCTTCGGCAAGTGCACTTAATGATCTTGCCATGCAACAAGATGCATGCGCAGTGAGTGTTAAGCCCGTAGTCTATCCAACATCATCAAGCCGCTTTGCTACATTAAGAATACTCTCTCGATGCTAATCCGAATATGATTTAGTCAAACGCAATTTTGGAAGTCGACTATATCCCATCATGCTATATACAAAATGCATCATGTTGGTGCGACGACAAAAACTTTCCATACGAGGTGGGCTGCGTCCTCGTGACCCATTGTGGATACAGTTTATCAAGTAGGTTCCTTTCATGCTTATTGTTTTGCATCTTGTTTAACTGTTTCTACAGGATCACTTGGAATTCTTCAAGATTGGTGTCACAAATCTGCAGGCACTAATGCGACCTTGCCAACACCTGTTTGCGGTTCGATCAGTCCAAGCCAAAGTCCCGATACTCCAGAGCCATCGAGGACAGAAATAGATGCGAGGTCGGATTCGAATGGAGGACAAGGTGGCGATCTAAGTATAGGCGCGATCTTTGGTATTACGATAGGCGGCCTTGTAGGCCTGTCGGCCATTCTTGTCGGTGCTTGCTGCATCGCAGGAAGCAGTCTCTTTCGAGCAGACAACAGAGCGAACAATAGTACAGTACCTTTGCGCAATATTTTCCCACGGCAAAGACCCCGACCATCTACCAGGTCTCCCTCGCCAGATCCACTGCCGCCTTATGTTGCGCAAGAGGAGGAGGATCCCAAAGAAGAGCCTGGGTTGCCCGTATACGAAGAACATGATGCTAGTAATCGAGCATCTACTTAATTACAGTGTCCAAATATACGATGTCTGAATCAAGTCATGGTGAAAACAAGATTTGTTTGACCTGCGAGGTTTGCACGTAGAAAGCTCGGCGTCTCAGGGTGGAACTGTCGCTGTTAAAGACGCCATGATCACGTGTTTCCCCGCCGTCACAATCCGCCCCTCTGATCCCGGTTCGCAGAGCTACTTTTAATTTCATCTAAAGCTGCTGTGGTCCTTTCTTCTCTTCCCGAGGTTGTTTCCCCACCGCCAAACCCTCGTTCAGTATGCAGCACGTTCCAGAATCCCGCACGCAGACCTTCGAGGAGATCTACGGTCCTCCGGAGAACTTCTTAGAGATCGAAGTAAGTCGGCTTTCACCATTTCCGGACGTAGTCCCCCACCCAGCATTACCTATACAGCACTGAGATGTCGCGTGCTCGACTCTCTCCCAACCCCACAAACCCCCAGCAACCCAGCCCACATGCCTTAACGACTTCCCTCTATGCGCAAGAGCTACTCGAGCTACACCGACAGCGAGCTCTCAATGATATAAAAGCCAACGATGAACTAACACACTTTTCCATTGCAACTAGGTGCGCAGTCCTCAAACACATGGCACATCGCGCAACATGTACACCTCATACGAAATCGTCTGCCGAACCAACATCCCGGCATTCAAGCTCAAGCACTCCGTCGTGCGCCGCCGCTACTCCGACTTCGAATACTTCCGTGACATCCTGGAGCGAGAGAGCACGCGCGTTACTATTCCACCTCTACCGGGCAAGGTGTTCACAAACCGGTTCAGCGACAACGTCATCGAGCACCGCCAGGAGGGGCTCCAGCGGTTCCTGCAGATTGTGGCGGGGCACCCGCTACTGCAGACGGGAAGCAAGGTGCTTGCTAGTTTTATACAGGGTGCGTCATCTGACTTTTTTCGTCCATAGCTTAAATTAGCTTGGTTGTCGCCAGCTTTCCCGCTGGATTTCACTGGGTGTGATAGGCTGACTATGAATTTATAGATCCGAATTGGGACCGTAATGCGTGGTAGATTATACCGCGAGTGTCATACTGATCTGTTTCCGACTTTTTCTTTCCTCTGTAACTTGAGCGCAATGGCTTTAGCCAGGTCTTGTTTTCCTTCCTATTTTTATCCTAGCCCCAGATACTTCTATATTTTCCATCATTCTGCCACGTACTGGGCATTGGGTACCCTTATCATGACAGCATTCTTCAATCGCACTGTCTCTGATCTATCAAAAAGCAACAATGCGTTAGACATCTGTAATTATATGATTGTTCTTCGTTTTTGGACATTCTGCCTTGTATACATGGTCATAAAACATGAATGTGTGTATGCTGGTAATTCCGGACTGTCTCTTGCACGAACAATTAGTGAGCCATAATGCTATCTTAATCTGAGACACGCAATTGTCAGTCTAGTCTTTGACAATGCTTGCTCCGTTGTAAGTTGCGTAGTTAATAGCCAGATGAAAACTTGTGGATTTGAGTGAACCAAATTCTCAAAAGAATTGATAGAGCCATTTGCGGTTCCATCTTAGGCTATGCGTTGACTGAAACAAAAACCATCTTGTACTAGGGGATATTGGAGGCAAGAAAGGACGCAACAAAAGACACAAGAAAACCACAGAGCGCCTAGTATGCAAGAGAAATGCGCGCACACACGAAAATAAAAGGAGAAGAAGAAGGGAGAGAAGGAGAGAAGCTGAAAACTGGAGAAAGCAAAGCATCGCATAAACCAAAATTAGCATTTTGAAGCTCTTAGGTCATCCCAGGTCATCCCAGGTCATCCCAAACCATGGGGGCAAGCGTGTTGTCCTCCCAAGGCGAAGAAGGACCAGTGGCAGCATTTTCATCCAGCCCAAACGAAAGTGAATTGCTAGATGGCTCGAGGAAGCCCTGCGGCGGCGGCAAAAAAGATGGGTCGAACGAGCCAGATGATTGACGACTATGGTTCGGAACATCAGTACGACGCTGAGCTATCGATGCGCCCTTTGTAGGAGTGGACTCCGTGCTTACAGGGCCATCTCGAGGCACTGGTGCAGCAGGATTCATTTCAGATTCCTGCGTCGGCGTAGTTAAGGCTTTTCCATTAAGAGAGCCGCCATCCCGGTAGACATGGGGGAATTTAGTGCGGAATCGATCGCGTAAGTCGGTTGCTTTACGATGGCCAAGATTTAGATGCTTGTCTTGCTGAATGAGCGTCCATTGGAAGCCGTGGACGGCATAACCCTTCAGCAAGGCTTCGTCTTCTGCGGTAGTGAAAGGTCGGCGGGAGCGGCGTTTGGATTTCGTACTGACGTGCGCTTCTGGGATTCCAAGAGATTCGAGCGTGGTATCGGATGCGCTGGGTGAGAAACTGGGTATCGGAGTCGCTGAAGAAGCTTGATTCGCAGTAGCGGGAGCACTATGCTCCGTGTCAGGTGTGCCTGAAGACATACTTGATGCAGAAGGCTTATAAGAGGTTGCGTCTGAACTCATGGAGCCGGCGCTTGATTCGGAGCTGGTACTGGCAAGAGAGGGAATTGGTGGGCGCATTCTCCCGGGATTTTCGTTAGAACCCTCAGCGTGGGCTTTCAAGAGAGTATTTGCCAGATGGTCACGTAGTTGCTTAATGGCTTCATTTGGATCAGAGGCGCGATATGCCCAGGGACAGCACACTCGAAATCTATCTTTCAAGTTCGAGGCAGTTCGATGGTTAAATTTCAGCTCGGGTTGAGCCAGAATGGTCGTCCAGTTACCGATGCCACATTTCACGACGCCTCGGAGGAGATCAGTTGTTTCTTCCTCAGTCCATTTCCTCAAGTTCTTACGAGACCTTCCACGAGATTTGGGAGACAATGGCTGAGTACCATGGGGCTCTTGGAGACTGCTTGCTTCGGCAAGGCTTTGCTCATTCAAGGGCGTTGGTGCCGACGCTTTGACGGCAGTTTGACCTCGAGCGGCTGGCTCGGCGGTGTTAAGGTCTCTTATATGTTCATCAGCATTGTGTTCATCATTATTAGCATTGAGGATCTCTTTCAGCTTTGCCTCTCTTCGCTCCACGGGCTGGCCATCTGCGGCCACAGTATTTACAGGCCCTGCAGCTCCGGCATCTGCTTCATCGGCAACGCCTCGAGAAGGCTTGTTAAGTAGATGACTGATAGAAGAGCCAGCTTCAATTGGGGGAAGTAAAGCGGCGTTAGGTGGAGGTTCATTCAATCCATTCAGAATAGCAAAAGGGCCAAATGGAGCGGGGCGTTGCTCTTTCTGTGCTTGCGGTATAGGGAGCTGTAGATGCTCGCCGAAAGTTTCAGCCTGGGGGTCTAATCGACGACGTTTACGGGGACCATGAAAGGCATCGTCGTCAAAAGACGAAGAGAAAGGAACGCGTTCCAGAGCACGCAAGTTCACAAAGGCTGGAAGTATCGGCTTTGGAGGTAATTCGGCTGTCGAGTGAGGCTCTGCTGGCGGCTCGGCTTTTTTAGTTCTGGCAGCATCCACGAATTCATTGACTGTTGGTAGACTCTCTGGTGCGAGGGCATTGCCACTGGGGTTCGGTGGCCTGGGAACACTTTTGGTATCATTGTCTTCATTTGTATTCGGGTCTAGGAGAGAAGGCACGCTCAGATTGCGGGAAGAAGCTTGATCGCGTAGAGGGGCGATGCGGAGAGAAAGCTGGGGAAGTTCGCGGAGCAGTGACTCGTCCGTGGACCGTGGAGGTCCATTCGAGTCCATTCTTTTCCAACGAACACTAACGGACCGCAGATATCCTGGGACGTATCGATAGCTTCGGTCAATCCATCCTCCCCTTGCGACTTGGACATTGAAGAGTTGGAAACATGGACCTGATAACGATATGATAACATCGGGCGGTGAGCTGCACTCCAGGCCAAACTACGTCAGGGCCAGCATCTACATCTATGCCGGCCAGTCGCGACCAGTGAAGACACCAATCTAAAGACATCGATCTGATCGGACAAAAGTAATATCGTCATCATATTCCAGTAATTTATTTGTCTGCTCCATCATGTATCAGGCCGACCATCAGATCTCCAGGACTTGCTGCATAAGTACATCTCCAGCAATCACAAACTATTGTACTCCGTACTACGCAGTTTACCTCTAAGCTTTACAACTGCAAACGAAATCTGAAATCCGAAATCTGGAATCTTCAGTTCACCGTTCGCTAGCTGGAGCTCTAAATAGCAGTTGTGGCAGACGTGTGAAGCAATCGACCCGCAACTTTAGCTTCCTCCACAAGCTGATCTCAGGCGTCTCCACAGTCATTCCACTTCTCACCTTCAGCCACTCCGACAGTGAATCTCCGGTCTCGAACAATAGCTCAAATCGATCAAGGAAAAAAAAAAAGGGGGATATAATTCAAAAAAGATGCCGACTGTCTTCCCTCCGTGGCCGCACTTCATCTTCGGCATCCTCGAGCCAATCTCCCTGTACGCGACACTAGCCCCATGTCCCCGAACAGCACCCCTAATACTATTATAGCATCGCAGGTGCCTTGAACCCAGTCTTCGATCTCGATGGCTTCATCAACGGTCAAGTCCCGCATGTCGCCGCCCCAAGTACCCAGCACCCGAGCAGCGTCACACTCGCCTACCAGCTCGGCAACCTCTACGGCCTCCTCTTCCTCGCCGGCGTTGGCGTCCTCCACGCGACAAACGAACCCAAGGTCGCACGCAACTATCTCATTGCCTGCGCTATCGCCGATGCCGGCCACATCTACGCGACTTACCTGGGCATGGGGCAGGATGCGTTCACGGACGTGGGGGCTTGGAATGCCCTGGCATGGGGCAACATCGGGTTCACGGGGTTCCTGCTGCTGAACCGGCTTGCTTATTTCGCAGGCTTGTTTGGGCAGCCGAAGGGCATTAAGGTAGAAGGGAAGGAGGCCTGATATTCTACGCGAGTAAGCCGGGTTGGTTAGTTAGTTCGGAGGTTCGAGTTGGGAGCGGGATGGCTTTTGAGATTCGGGGCTGCTACTTGGGAATTTGGGGTGATCTGGCATAGGTACTTGCGTCAACGATCTACGACTTAGTCACATATTCACATGGGTCGAGTTCAATGGCTTTTTTTTTGTTGTCGTGGTTCAGTTCGGGTGGTGTGGATATGACATGATTCGTAGAAGGCTGGCACCTCGAGGGATTTTCCAACGGTCGTGAAAGAGTTTCAATATTATTGGTACTTGGGATACGAGCAGGCTGGACTCGGTGATAGGCCCTGCGTCTTAGGTGGGCCTGCTATAACCCGCGGACTGGTGAGAAATGAGACAATCGGACAAAGGACAGAACAACGAAATGCCATGATGAGGAAGAAGAGAGAGAGAGAGA